>JAYKXP010000099.1:0-177700 GCA_037176845.1 Paramarasmius palmivorus
TACCGTTCGACTAAATAGTCGATGTTTGGGCGGCCTGGTATTTGAACTATACGAACGAATCCAGGCCTCGACGATCAGGTTGCATGCCTTCTCGGTACATTCAGGAACTCCCAATGATGCTTCGAGATGTTCATCCTGTTCCACATTCGTCCGTCTGAACAAGATGGGTTGATCTCGAGTTTGCACTCATCTCGATGGCTATATTTTCGGAGCCAGAAGCAGAACCCGATGCAGTAGGTGAGCGGCATCACACAAGTGACTCCACAGCGTGTAGCGCTGTGAATTGTCGAATGCACAGGGCGTGCAACGACGTAAAGCCACAGGTCAATTCGGAATAGTGAAACTAGAGTCCGAGTTGTTCTAGTTATGTGTCTGATGTACTCCGGTGATTCTCTCCAGCTCCTCTCCTCAGTAGTACTCCACGAGGTGTCAATGAACTCTCCTTCAAAGCTCGAGCTCAAGTTACGAAGCATTTCGCAGAACGCCTATCCACATCAAAACCGTAGCGTGACAGGGATACCCGCGATATAGAGCTGGTCACTTGTACAGAGGCTGAGAAAGGATGCGGTGTTCGGCCTGGAGTTGAATGTAAAGTCTGGATGCTGTGCGCAAAGCTCCGGAATGGCACCAACGGTCAAGAGTTCGAGTGCGAGAGTGAGTAAAAAGGGGTGAAATCAGACGTCCTCGTCATCCGCGTGAGTCGTCTCTAATCCCAACTCAGTACCCGTACGGAAAGATCCTAGTCTCTGCGGCCCTGTATTCTTCAGCGCATCGCTCCAAGGCAGCGAAATGGCTAGACCCAAAACAGGTGTCACCTAGTAGCTGACACTGAAATCGAGGATGCGTGATGTGCGGTTTACACCGGAGATCGGTGAGACCGAGAGGCGTCGACACGACCAGTTCGCTATCGAGCGTGGACGCTAGGGTATGCCTGAGTAAGTCGTGCTGGAAAAATGGACGGAGAGTACCCACTAGTCATCACCGAGTGTGTAATGGTGACCAAAAGCAAAATCAACCCGGAGCTTAGCGCCTACTAACTTCTGAGCCTCTCTCCGTCTCTACCAGACCAATGCCGTACGTAGCTAGGATCCTCTGGGGCGTTCACAGTGCCGAAGAGCTTGACACCTAGCCCACGATACAACTTTTTCGTGGTGAGCGGTCGTGAGCTTTTGTGTGACCGAAGACCACCGATACACGCAAGCTTGTCGACGGGTATTGTCGAGTCAGTATAGCCAAAAGGGGGGATACCCGCGAATGTAATTGGGCCTGAGGGCTACTGAATGGGTTTGGATGTGGTCGGTCGTGAAAGGCGCTAGGTAAGAGACGGAGATTTGATCCTAGCTTGAGTTGGTCGGATTGAAGGAATAGTAGAAGGCGTGCAATACCAAAGAATTGATATCGGACCGAGAGCTGGAGAATATTTTGGTGCTCTGGTACTGTATAACGCGCAGTGTCGAAGTACCAGCCCTTCTGAGTGCGATACATATGGCCAAAAATGACGATTTGGGCTCCGGAGTCCCATGGCTGGGACTCAGACGGAGCTTGTCATCGGCTATGTACCGTAAATCGTCTATAATTTTGAAGGAATGGCTCAGACTCAAAGTTACGCATACGATATGGTTGAGAAGCTTACCGGTTGTCAGTGAGTGAAGCGAAGCGTAGAACCGAAGGAAGACTCGAAAAGAGAAGTGCCGGCAAGTGCCGAGCACTCTTCCACTTCGACCATGACCTCGAATCATCACATTTTGCTCATCCCTATATCCCTGTTGGCACACTCTGTGGATACAAAATGACGAGGAATAGCCATTTTTACAACATAAGTGAGTTTGTTCAATCTGCTTTGTTTCCCAATCACTCATTGAAACTTAGTGCTCAGCATCCCGTCGGCGAGCCTTTTGATTAGAATATGCGCAGCTCTGGCTGAGGGCAAAGTAGCAGCGAGAGTTTGACGATATAGTGAGTTCATCATCTGGCTTTCTTCTTGATTGTTCTCAACAGTACAATAGGATGTCAGATTCCTACCCACTCCAATCAACATCGACCAAATCCCAGCGCTCATCCGAAATCGAACCTTGACCATGGCGTACCCTTTACCAACGAATTCTCGCCAGATTTCACCCAATCTCGGCCTCCAAAGCACGAAGTACGGCGGCTGGACCGGTCTACGCCATTTGCTATTGTTCAGCAGTCACACCATGCCAGCTTCACGAAAAGGAACCAAATCACGTACTCCGAAGTTCGTCGGCAGCTCCTATGAGATTTTGGTTTTGGTGAAAGAAGTCTTAGGGTTATGGGTGCACGGGAGATCAGGTTACGGGAGCTTGGGTAAAGGATTGCGGTGGACACAGATGAAAGAATACGGAACGGGAAGGTGAATGGCAATCTTCGACATTCACAGCGCAGGGTGTTTGCTCACTACATCCTCCTGATAGATTATAAATCTCCCTGATACGAGGAACACGAATACATGCCTATCTTATGCTTGGCATGAGGATTCAGTGCTCGGCGCTCAGCTCCTCTTGAACGGGCGTCGAACTCAGCATCTGGAACGATACCTCAGCTACACCCGACCTCGTACACCCTCAGTCTCATATTGTCATCGATCATGACTGGCTCTTCGTTATATATTGGGCTTCGGTGATCCGTCCCTAGATTCCTGATTCGCCTATCTTCGGGTTAGAACGGTTGCAATCAGGTCATGTTGGCCAGGATAGACGGCTGGGTCGAGCTTTGCTGGGTGTTAACTTTGGATTGGTTAGGGCTCATCGAGATCTTCCATCCAAGCTGCTTGTACCCATACTTTCTTGTTACGGCTACACCTGAGTAGTAAGGGTACATGTATCGCACTAGGGTAAACTAGAAGATACAATATCATAGCAGAAAGACCCCAATTCCAGCGAATCCTTGATTCCAAGCCTACGGTTCGCGATGGTATTATAGGGTCTGCGTCGATGATGAAGGTTGGTGAAGCTTGAAGACTTGGACTATGTGATGGTATGGCAACCTTTTTGGTGCATTGAGGATATTACATTCGGAGACTGCCGATAGACAAAGAGGAAAAAGGTCGCGGTGCAATGACTCTGAGAGCGCTTGTCGCATGGCTTTCACCACGACTTCCCACTTGTCAAGAATGTGCCTCAAGCTGAATTTACGCGTCATATTCGGCCTGTCGGTTCAATCTCAATGCCTGGAGTGGAAGTGACTATGGGAGAAAGGTACGTCTCAACTGGACACCAATTCTCTGTTCTAAACCAGCCAACTCAGATGGAACTTCCACAAACACGTCTACCAACAACCTCAAAGCATTTGGTTGGCGATAAATCAGACACCCTTCACTACTATCCCCGCCCATGAACTCTCCTTTGTCTTTTCCGACCTTCCACCCACACCTCTGCCCAACCACGCTCCTACTCCGATACTACTGCCCTTTCCCGCCCAGTACGAAACCCAACATGGCTTTTAATGCCTTTCCTCGCTGGTAAATCGACACGGTCGTACGAACGAGATCCGTTGCAAGTTTTCTAGAGTACGGTCACCGTCGAGGCGAGATGAACGAGAGCATGGGTTGTGGTAAAAGGCTCGAAATCCTCACCAGGAGAACGAACCTGCTCCCTACTCGAAACACTCCGCCCAGGAAACACGTCCTTTCCAATGTCGACCTGCATCTTGTTTCCTTCTCCCAACTCCGTCGGACGATAAAAACACGGATTGGTGTCCTCATCCACCTATCCTCCTTCATCCCTTCTTCCTTCCCTCGCTATACCAGACACAACACACCTTCCCAGCTTGTCCCTCAAAGCAAGGGTACAGCAGGCTGTGGTCGAGACTCTTGGTATCCACGTCTGGCCACGAAGATGCTGGCCATTTGCAAAGACGGGCGAAGGTCAATCATCGGATTATTGTGTTATCTCGGGTAAGCCCCTTGCTTTGCTTGCGGCATTCCTTGTCTTATACCCAACTCTTCGTTATCTTTAGGCCAGCTGCCAGCCGAAACTGCAACCACGACCACAGCTCCCATAAAGCGCTGGTTTTTTGATCTCGGAGCATCAGGCAGACTTGAACAATGGCCAGTGCCTGCTTTGTTCGATGAAGACCGTAACTCGCATCTGAGAACGACCTTGGATCCGGAGTCGGGTATATCGTGTCTTGATCTTCGGCGTTGAACCCAGCACCGGGGTAGAATATACCAAACCTTTGATCACCAACCCAGCCCAATGGAGGATGCGATAGTAGATGGTGAGTTCATCAATCAAGATGTTCGCAGTACTGTAACTTTGTATTGACTAGGTCAAATCTAGATCAACCCACTCGTTCTTGCAGCATGACAAGTAGAGGACGTACATTCGAATTCCGTACTTCGTCACCTTCGTCGATCTACTGCAACTCCTTCATCTCTTTCCCAAGAAACCTATGTAATACATGGTGACTCCGAGAGGGTTGGGCCCTGCCAGTGGACATTGCTCATGCTGGTTAGGGTATTATCAGTACCGCACCGACAGATCGACCGCATCGTCAACCATACGTCGGGTTCATACTACCTACACCATGACGCTCTTGCTTGCCATGGGGGCTACGGCTGGCGCAGAACAGTCTGGATACGTGGACATGAGAGTTTTTCGAGTTCAGGATCTGCGGGAATACCTGGGAGTGGTGATTATGGGTCATAGCTGGGTAGTACTTGGTCTGGTCGGACTCGGAAGGTAAGGAAGATAGAGATTGCATTGCGCTGAGGCACTGATTCAACTGAGCAGGAAAAGGCAACTCAACGATTCACTTCTCATCTAATTCCCAGAATCTGGAGCTCGACAAATGCTTCATTGCTCTCTAGTTCTCAGATACATCGCGGAACTCAATGCGTATGCCTATTCAACGTTCAACTTAACCTTCCCAATTTCAGGCATCGACATTCTCGGTGTCGACCTAGTAAGTCCATCGTCTATATTACGTATAATCGTGCTGACCTCACGCGTTTGAACCAGAACCTGTTCTCGAACGGCTACCCCCAGGCTAGGCTAATGTATTCCAGCCTGTAGATCCTACTCGTGCATACGGCATACATATCTCGCGTTTTACCACCTCGACAGAGATCAATGGTACCGCGATCACACCTCATCTATAGCCTTCTTACACCCATTTCCGACGTTGATTCAGAGCACGAGATACGGGCTTTGATTCAAGGATCGTGATCTCAGCTCATGATTCACGTCAGGCTCGTCAAATGGATATCTCTTCGCCGTTCGCCGTTCCTCTTACTAGCGGAATTTCGAATAATTCATATCTGTTATTATGGTTTCACGACGACCCCAACAAACTTGAAGGAACACATCAACAAGTCTGTCCCGTAGGCCCTCCACAACCTTCCCAGGTCCAGATACTGAATAAGGCGTCGACGTCTTCAGTGTCAGCGTCAGCCTAGGCGATAGGTATGTATCAGATTATGTATTGAAGCACGTATACTTATACTAACCTCGCGCTTGAACCAGGTCTTGTTATCGAACGGCGTGTCACTTTTACCAGCCTCGGGCTAAGGGTTCATCGTATTTCAGCAAGAATCTTTGAACTATACGCGCGTCGTACATACCTCGCGTTTCGCCACCTCGACAGGCTTTAAAGGGGCTGCAAGGCATTGGTAGGCGAGAGCAAGAGCGAGAATCGGAGCGAAGATGGTGAGCCGCATTGGTAGAAGCTTCAGGATTAGGCTTGGGGTGTCTAGGTGGAACACCCAATCCTTTTATACCCCACTGTGCACGGCTGGAGGCAGGAACGGTAAGGATCTTATCGTCGCACGAGCGCGATGAGAATGGACACTCACATGGTCGTTGTAGGCCCCCAATGATACAATCCCGCAATGGAATGGAGCGCTGACAGAGGCGGGATGATGAAGCGGCTTGCTTTGATACACCGTCAACAGGACAATATGGTTTGGCTTATCGCAGTGGCGGTCACAACTTGTTCGAGCCCCCAAGGCGTATCTTCTCGATCCGATACCCATCTAGGCACATGCTGCGGCGCTGGTTGTTCCCGGATGTGCCGTTTCTCTGCTTTTCTCCCCTTGAACCTATCTCTACTCTTTGTTACAACTATCACCACCCATGGCTCGTGTCGACGAAGCTCGCGAACCTCTATTGCACGACGACGATTCAGATACGCAGGAGCGCAAATCGACCACTACCTGCAACGATAGCAGATGCTATCATGCTCGTCGTATGACTGGCACAAAGATAATAATGGCGGTTCAATCTTTCGTCATTGTTGTGTTGATCGTGTTAGTCTTCAGGCTAGCGAACAAGCATACGCCTCTGTTATACTGTAAGTGCCCATTCGTCTAGGAAAGATAATAGTCTCACCACCACCATATAGCTCCGGTAAATCATCTACTCGAGGACAGAGTCGTCCATTTCCACGCCGCTGTTGGTAATGATACCACAATATATATGGAAGACCCGTCTCCCGAGGTGGACAAGGTATGGGAAGCGCTGTATAACAGTGAGCTTCTACCTTTCCAAGTTCAAGTAACACCCACCTGAAGTACCAATAGATGGCGCAAGCAGGATATCCAAGCACGACGCAGACCAGCTGCCACTCCAGACCGTTCGGATCCCGGGTGATCCTGATCACTACGTCGTCGCTCTGGATGTTTTTCATCAGTTGCATTGCTTGGTGAGTTCAAACGATCTGATATTACCAACGTATACGCTGACTCGAAGCGCTTTATAGAACATCATGCGTAAAGCGCTTCATCGGGATTATTACCAACAGCTACATGCCCATGCCGGGCACATGAAGGAAGCCCAAGAGGACGAAAACATGCACGTATCGCACTGCGTCGAACACCTCCGGCAGAGTATCATCTGCGCATCAGGTATGTCTGTTCACCGATACCCAACTTCCGCGAAGAGCTGAACTCCTGGTGATAGATGTTAGCACAATCGTCTGGCAATGGAACCCAGAAAAGAATCGAACCATGGGGCGTTCGGGAGTACCTCATACGTGTAGGAATTTCGAGAAGATTAGTGAATGGGCCGCTCAACCAGAGAATCGGCTAAGGTTTGAGGATTTTGATTTGCATGTAAACCCTCCTAGGTCCTAATGGCGTCGCGATTCGCGGAGATACATATGTATCATTTTTGGGCTTACCATTGAAATAGCTGCAAATATTCGGTTCACTGTACCATACAAGGCGGACGTACGGCTGAATTCTAGTTGAGGTTTATGGCAACCAATTACCCCACCCGACGCCGTGAAGGATGTCAGGCTACTCAGTTGACAACGCCTATATGACTCGAGTATCCGATACTGGGAACAGTCTTAGCCGCTCAAGCTTTGCATCGGAGCAGTGCGAAACACAAATCTGAAATTGGATGCTGGTACGGTTACACATAGCAAGAAACTACATCTCAAACTGCTAATCGCGGCCTTGGGCCCAAGGGTCTGGGTCTGGGTCCGGACAGTTCTGCCTTGTATCGAGTTCCTTTCTTGAGCTTGAAAGTTGACAGTGACTCGACCACAGTCATTTCAGCTTTCGCATCTGTAGGCCTACAAGGTACAAGTGTTCGGGAGACTAATGTGGGCCCGTCGTCATAATAGGTGTTTGCGGCAGGATCAACACGCACGCTGGTGCCTGTAGGGTGAGTCCCGCTATTGCTCAGAATGACAGTGGCATCTTTTGTCTGATCTGATAATTTGTGTTAGGAAACTACAAAGAATGAAAATTAACAATTTACCATCTTTTTTGACCTCTTCGGAACGCATACTACCATCGATGATTTCGAAAATCTGACAGCCAAAAGACCTGGTAAGGTCAAGTGACGTTGGATTAAATCCTTTGTGATGATTGACCATTTGGATCGCACTATGAGCATCGCAATCCCACCACTGATGCCACACTTGTATAGCAGTATCGAACGAGGGGAGGCCCAGCTTGAGTCGTTCATGACTTCGTATGCTGCGCTTCCCCGAGGAGTCGAAAGACCAGTAATATTTCGTCCCTTTGAGCCAGACATTCCACTTGTCGCCGTCATCAGAGGGGCGAGGAACTGGACGAATGAAGAGATATATCGGTAGCGTGGTGTTGGCGTGCCAGTCTGAGTATGTGGATGTCGCATCCTTGTTACGTCTGAAAATGAGTTGAACATGACTCAAAGCGGCTGTTGTATCAATCGTATCAATCAGCAACAGTCCGATATGAAAAGATACGTGGCCTACCATATTGCTCCCAATCATCTTCCCGAATTCCAAGCTGCCTGAAGATGGCATGCGCCTGCGACAACCGCGATTCGACAAAGGAATCCCACATTGTCCCAGGCTGAAGATCATAGTATAAGTCAAACGATTCAATAGATCCAAGGTCCAATGGATCCAACATAAATCTGTAATTTCCAATTAGCCCAGAATAGCTGCTTTGGCATTGATTGAGATGCACCTTACTGATCCAGCTCCCATTGTCTGTATATTCTCTTGCATGACGTCTGGCACATTAAACCGCCTTTTCCAGGGATAGAAATACCACGATCCTTTGTCGGTTTTCGGGTATCGAGCAATGATGTTGAGAGAGGTCCTGTGATAAATTGTACCAGGTAAAGATGATAGCTTATATTTGGCGTCTCTGCAATTGAGCCACTCTGGGGTCAGTTTGTGGAGCCAGCAGATTCCTTTAATGATAGTGCGCGGGGAAAATATCCCAATGAGATAGTCGAAAAGAACCCGGGCGTCATGATAGGTGCGGAGGTCAAGGGAAGGACGGTCATTACTGGGAAGCGCTTGGAAGGTTTCTTTAAACCAGACTTGGTAAATAATGTTGGATGAATCCCGGACATAAGGCCCTTTGCGGAACATGCCAGTGCCAGGCTCAACCCATAGCTCGCGAAGAAGCTGAAAACCAGTTTGTGACCATTGAAATTGTCTCTAAAGCTCTAAAGGGTTCCTCGTACCGTTTTCGCATCGAACCCCTGTGATAATGCTGACTGGAGAAAATATAAGATCAAACGAGTAGGAAGATATTTAGCTGGGACCCACATAGGACAAATATAGATAGAGGATAGGCGAGAATCTATTCCGTTCAAATATGTGTGACACTGGCACGAGCGCTGTATTGCAGACGAAGGACGAGTGCTGCTAGTTAGCATCAGGAAAGTCATCGCAGAACAGCCTCACCATCATAGAAAACCAGTGCTGGCATAATGTTCCAGTTGATATAGCCAAACAGTTCCAGCCAGACGACATCTCTATACGACCTCTCAGAATATAGAACACCAAAAACAATAGATTAGGCGCTCACTTGGTAGCAGAGAAGGTGCTTAAATCCTCCTTGTATGCCTATAGAGATGGAAGCTACTAAGCGTCCATTGAGATAAAGTAGAAGTGAAAATGACCTCACTTGAACAGCGTCGCGACCGTTGTATTTGACGTACAGGAACTCCTTTGTTTCCCCAGAAACAGTAGCAACATACATAGCACGATGAGCATCTAAGTCTCTCCATCCTTTCACGTCTTGTCTCCTCACAGTCGTCTCCCCGAGCTTCTCCTTGAGCTGGAGTTCCCCCGTCTTAAGATTTCGGTACTAAAGCATGTGAGCTGGCGTTGAGTCGGTTAATGATAAATACGATGTACCTGATCCAATGCTGTCGACAGCTCTTCTTTCCTTGAATTTAAGAAGCGCACCCCATTTCTGCCTTTACTGCCTGGACGACCTGTTCCGTGGTGGATGTGCTGATGATGCTGATTTCCTGCCACGAATGAAAAGCTCCCACCGCTGATGGTGACATTAGAACACCCAAAGAACGACATGGGAGGACTCAGAGTGGGTGGTCAAGAGACAACACGCGGATCATGATGCCTTGCTGCAGACTACAGTATTTCGATCGATTCGGACCTGTCCGAAACACCTTCCAATCCCCAATTTTCGAGCAAAGGACGTACGGATTGTGCCAGAGCGGTGATAGAAAGTCAATGCGAGGTGTCAAAGTCAAAATTTACCGGTACGGCTCACCGCATGCTTACAAGTGCCGGAGTTGCTGGGAAGCTAACCGGCGCTTCTACCGAAAGTAACCGCTCAAGCGCTTGGGACAGTGGTCATAATAGCAACGAGATGGTACGGTTGACGAGGAGGGTCAGGCAGGATTTTGATCCCAGCTCTGGTCCATCCTCGCTTGCCATCCCATTTTTCGGAGCTTTCATGCCGTAATATGGCTTTTGCCGGGTATGCCGCCCCACTAGGCCTTCAACGTTTCAACTTTCGATGACCACCCATAGCACAATGTACGCGTTCTTCTTCACTAATTCTTGAGAAGGTCAATATTGTACTGAAAATATTTTTCGCCCCTTTCTGCAGGAAAAGAACCTGAAATCAAACAATTGTACGAGTCATACTAGGGTGAGATCTACGTCAAGATATAAATGCTCCATCTTGATTCATCAGATACTTCAAAATGGAAAGAGTCGCGCCTGTGAACGGCCCGGGTAAAGGTCTATTGGTACTAAGTACCCTGCGAGTTATTGCGCTATTGCATTGGGTCAGACACGTCAATAGCCTCACTGATAGTGTACAGGCTGGTGCTCAGAACTTCAAGTAAAGGATCTATTCACTTATCGAGCGAGCAGTCGAGCGCTGATGTCTGCCGGCTAGAAAGACCATCTATTCACCAAGAATCGGCTCTTGTGCTCCAAATGTGATTTTGTACAGCTTTAGACTTGCTAGAACAGTTTCCATTTTGATCCTTTTATGATATACACCTCTATGTAGTCTTAGATGCAATGGTATCTGACCCGGGACGAGTAGTACTAATCGATGGGCCTTGTAAGGAAGAGTCATATTCAAGGCGAAGTTAGCAGAGCTCAAGCTCGCTTCAAGAGGCAGCGTGCCGAAATTCGGAATGGCCGGCGACTTCGTTCCTGCCGTAGGTGTGTGACGTAGCATGTATGTAATTTGACGAGCAAATCTCATAAAGTTTTCGACCTCAGCCTTCTACTTCTTGCTATTTAAGACCAAAATACTTGGATTCCGGGACAGGGAAAATTGGTAGAGGAATCATGAAGTACAAGGGAGAGGCAGAATGCAAGAACTGCCGGTCCGGCGCCTTATTACGGCATCAAAGTTCCGAAAAATGGAGACACAAGCGAGGATGGACCAGAGCTGGGATCAAAATCCTGCCTGACCCTCCTCGTCAACCGTAGATGGTGTCACGGTGCAGGATGATAGACAACAACAACAATGAGACCTGTGTCGTACGCGGGAAGGCCACGGTTTGATTTCTGATCTTTTTGATCTTTTTCACCCGGACCCACGGCTTCAGCGCTTCAACATTGGACATCGCTGGGATCCTAGAGTGACTTTTTCTGCTGGCTCTTGGGTATATAAACACATAAGATTCAGTTATAAACTGTATACAAGATATTCCCGCCTACATCTAAGGTTTAAAGAGCCCAAAAGTGAGAAAAACATGGATGTAGGGGCGTGAGAATACGGTCTCTTCTTTGGGACTGTAGATTGGCGCCCGGGGAGTGCTCCCGGACTTCCAGCAGGTGCTGGACTCTTCCTAAATATCTGGATTCTCACCGAGATCGAGTCCGTAGCATAGCGGACTCCATTGAAACATTAAAACGAGCTGCTTCCTTCAAGCTGACTTCCCATGAATTTTAGTATATGATAACGGAGCGCAAGACATATATTACAGAGTACCAAAAAACCGGGCCGAATAACACTTGGGTGTACTGCTTACTGCTCTATGCAACACCTCGAAGTGAGCAAAGAATAATCCATGCATCCTTGTTGACAGTGTACCAATGTCTGTTCAGGAACTATGCAGGCCTACGCACCATAAACACACGAGATTCGTAGGATTCAGTAGACCCAGAAATCTAACCAGAATTCCCTTTTTGGTAACATCATCAGTCACGTAGTCTGCGTAGTCGTATCGATTATACTGCTCTTGGTACTGTTTACAGGTCCACCCTCTTACATATAACAAACTGGAGCTGTCAAAACCCCCAATTATTCATCTCAAGGGTATCCTGAAGCGTCAAAAGATCCAGAAAAAAGTGGTGTCAACGGCTGTCGAATGCTAGAAAAGGTAACTCTTTCGGCTGTTCTCCGGCAGCCGACCGACAAATCTCGAGTAAAAAGATCAAAAACTCAAAACGAACCGTGGCCTTCCCGCGTACTCTAGACCTGTTAACCCCAAGAACCAAGTTCCAGATCCCAATCATCACATCGTAGTACACAACCGATACCACCTTGGCTCCCTGGGCAGCTTAAACTCTTCCATCATCCCCGCAATTAGCTCCTCTGAAGGTATTATTAGACTACCCGCATCTTTATTACTCGCCAGAATAATTGCCCGTGAAGTCAGAGTATCGTCGCGGCACATATAGTATACCAGACCCCTCGCTGCCCTAGGCCAGTATTTACGGCGTACGCGACCTCTCAGTATGGTGACTCGTATTATTTGCTCTTCACATCCTGTCTGAAGGTGTTTTTCGAGCTCATCGATGTCGTCATCTGCGAAGTGGAAGGCAAAAACCCAGATGTCTTCGCCTGCTCGAGCCAGTCGAGGTAACCGACGTTTGGCAAGCGTTATATGCTCAGTGGCAGATGGCGCAGATGCCTCTGAAGACATCTATGAGGAATTGTCAGAGTGTTTCGGAGGAAAGGTAATGGTTACACGGAGTGGGTGGAGGAAAGAGTTAAGTGACAAGTCATGGCTAAATCTCAAGCCAAGTGTGTTTATATACCAACAAACTCACGTAATACTTAGCCGAAATTGAGGGACTCTACACCATGGTTGAAGAATGAAGATATAGCGGCGTAATCCAGGAAAGTTCGTAAAGTTGTGTGATGAGGTTACATAGATAAAGAAGGAAGGGATAAGGAAGGGATGAGACTGGTAGCAAAGGAGAATGCGTGAAATGCGTACATAAAATGCAATGAATTAGTGGGCAAATACTTGGAAGGGGTAAAAACACTGGAGTGAGAGAAGGTCAGACCGTGAACAGAAAGCACCCAACGACGACGAGAACCTAAGAATGACCTGGCTTATACTCAGCCGAGCTATTCCTCTTTTTCTTCTTCCTCTTAGGCCCGCGCAAGGAGTGTCGCGAATCTTCATCGTCGGGGCTTTTCGCCGCAGGAGCACTAGTCATTGACTGTGATGCAGCTACGCTTTGGGGTGGACCTCCTTCATTGTGGATCGTGGAACTCGATGCGGAAGCCTGCGTTACCGAGCTCCTCAACCTGATGGAGTGCCTTCGCGAAGGGATACTCGGGGGTGGCATAGCTGACTGGGAGGATGACTGTCCCGGCTCGTCCGAAGGAGGCAGTGAAAACGTCTTGGGAGCACCACGGTGTGGTCTTCCTCGGGTGGAAGCCTGAGGCTCAGATGCAGCATCGGATTGAGGTTTGCGTTTCAAGCCTCGAATTGCCTGAGGGACTGGAGACGCGTTCTGAATATTCGTCTTGGGTGCCTTGGGATGTCCGCGGAGGCGTTTGTCGATATTGCCAGACAATGCGAATGACGGTCCAGGGACACCAGCCGGTGCAGATGCGACGGACGGCGCGAAGACGTCGTCCCATTGACTGCCGCTAGCACGGCTATCGCTGTCATCGGATAACGTTGTACCGACAAAAGTAGACGCAGGAGGACCACCAGCGATAGTCGAGCTCCCATCTTCCTGGTGACCGGAAGGAGCAACTTCCCCGCCTTGACCTGCTGGTACCAAAAAGTCATAATCGGCGCTGACTTCTGCACCTCCTTGAGGTAATTTTCCCTGGTCGTTTGCAGATAATAGTTCGTAAGGGTCAGCGCCGCCTGGAGATTCGTCTTTGTCATGGTCGCCCGTGCTGCGGGGAGATTCTGAGTCGCTACCAGAGTCGCTGTCTTCGTCGTCGTTGTCCCTGTCAAGCTCTCCATTGTCGTCGTCGTCGTCAGTCTGTTTTGGTGGTGGGCCTCGATAATCCTGCATCCACCTATTGTAGATACCTAAGATTCTTGTAGCACGATTGTCCTTCGTGAATACACGTAGCTCTGCCAGCTCTGATAGGGACATCTTGAGTTTGGACATCTTGTATCCAGCATTGAAGATCATGAACAACGGATTGATATGAAACCTGAATACTCTCGGGCTGTCCTGCGTTGTGTCGAATGGATCGAATTGAGTGTAGCCTGGTGCGTTGTGAAACCCGTCTTCAGTATCTGACTTCCTCGACAAGTCGATGTTCTTGATGAAGATAGAACGATCCTTGTTCCATTTCAATGGGACGAAGTTGTAAGCCCAGAATTCCCGTCGCTTGAGTTTGAAGACCTTTTATATCGTGATTAGCCCTTTTGAAAGATTCCTCGGAAAGCACATGAGATATCTACCGCGTCAAAAGGGGCCTTTGGTTGAGCGAGAGCCGTGTATTCCTCCACTCGATTGACGACGTCTTGGTCTGGAAAGAACATGAATGCAAAAGAGTCAAAAGCCTTATGCAGGTTCGCCTGCACTGTATTCGGAATATCAGTTGATGCCTACTTTCAGGTAAACGATCACCTACTGATTCCAACGTTTTCGCTTCGGTCGACGTTCAAAGTACCATGTGGCATTCCCCACTGGCCTTCCAAGTGGTGAACCTATACAAAAATCAATGGCTGTCCTTTCTAGTTGGCGGTTTGTGACTACTCACGAGTTCTATGGGTGTGCACTTCTCCGCGACATGGAAGAACTCGTTGTCTGCGTTCCCTTTAAAACTTTCCCAAGTAACTCCACAACGTTTACCGTAGGCAGATCCCTTGACAACCCTTGCTTTCTCCTGTTCAGTAAGTGAGATCTTCTTATTTGGATCGCGGTTCTTTCTAGGAGTCTTAGGCAGTGGGCCACGGCGCTCCTCTTCATCGTTATAAGTCCCGTCGACCGTTGAGCCTGGATCTGAAGGGGGCAGCGGGGATGAAAAAGGGTCGAGCTCTGAGGATTTTGGCGATGGTACAGGATTTTCGCGTCGTTTTCGTAGGCTCTGCAGCATGTTAATGATAGAGGTACGAAGCGTTTCAAGAGGGAAAACAGCGGAATCAGTACCGTGGCAAAGAGGGAAGGGGGAGGCAACTGACCTGTACCAGCAACTTAAGTTTAATAGTGGGAAAATCCGGCCACCATCACTCTGCCACAACTGCATTGAGGGGACAATAGCATTGAGTGAAATTGCAGAATGTGGAAAGTGTTAAGGCGCGTTGGGTCACATTGTGTGACTCATTGAGCGGAGCTCACGTGGAAGTTGAATCGCTGTGACCGATGCGTGTGACAGTCCGTGACGCCTTTCCTCCTGACAGTCATGTCCACTCTAGACCAGCTTCCTATCCTCAGTCAATTTACAGCATGCGAGGCAGGAGTGGAAGATCCTATTGAGGCTATGTACCTAAATCCTCCCGATTTTGAGCAGGAAACGGGACTTCCTGTGAGTATCTACCATTTGTTGCTCCAGATGTTTACTCATTCAGGCAACTTCTCAGCTATACTCGCTTGAATTTTTCATGGGCATGAATTACGGGGAATTAAAACTCAAGATGATATCTAATATAATATATGGTACGTTCGCATCATCATTTTCTCTCTTAACCAATATCTCAGTTCCTTCATAGTTCGTTCCTCCGTCAAAAAGCTACTTCAAGAACAGAAGCTTGCTATAATACCAACCGAGGAGGTCTTTGAAAAATCCGTAGAAGTATGGGAACACAATCAGAAGTGTAAATTGTACGACAGGATACGATATACTGAGGTAAGTAGCCATCTCTGGCTTTTCTAAACTCTACGCAGGCAACTAACTTTGCATTAGGTCCTTCCACAACAAGAATACGAATACCGTCTTCGAACAATCAATATCCAACTCCCCCTCTTCATCATTCTTCCCGATGGCACCCGACAAACATATCAATCACCATTCGAACACATACCACACATTCGGTCATCAGCATGTGTATTTCTAATGATTACCAACGCCATTCGAACCATACACAACCAGATTGACCTAAAACGAGGGACGACCAATGACCTCGTTGAAGCCAAGATGATGGCCATGCTCGCATGGTGGCACTCGGTACCAAGGACGTTTGCGCGTAAACCCGACTGGCAGGCATTGGCGCATCCTCTCGACCGGACGGATGACCCCATAAAAGACATCCTCACTCCCAAAGAAGACTTACCTGTTCCCGACCTCATCCCCGATACCTCCTCCTCAACGACAGATACCACTCTCGACACCGAGATCGTGCTAAAGTTATGGCCGCGTATAAAGCCCAAGCCAGAGACGGATCGTTGGGTAGGCTGGATGAAGAACATTATCGACCACAAGCTTCCATTTGCGGACGAAGTCGTCAATGACGATGACAAACGGGTTCGGTCGTACGCGAAAGAGAAGAGTCGGTCATACGAGGAGGTGATGCGCACGAGTCGTGCGTCGGTTCGATACGCTCCTTATTTACGAACAAAGCCCAAAAGAGAGGCTAGAGACGACATATCGGTCATGATTATATGACCTTTATCATTATACGCATTGGATTTATTGGACATACATACGCATTGTATCATTAGCGCATAGCATACCATGTATCATTAGTTGTACCACTACTTACATATCTTACTGTTGGAATTCAGTCGCCCCCGGCCATGCCTAGCCCATTCATCTTGATAACGCACTGCGTAAATGCGTGCTGTTCTATACTTATGAAGGGCAATTCAATGTATATATCGATGCAAGACAGGAACGTAGCGAATAAAAATCAAAGTCCTGAGTTTACGTCGTACTAGCAAAACCGCGCTACTGCATTCTCCTATTCACCCTCACCTCAATCGACGCTCAAAACACCTACTTTGTTTGGAGACGGATCGGGTGCTGTTGGTATACTATAGCCCAGTGAGCGATCCATCGAATCCCGTCCTCGGAACTTGACGGAAGCCTGCGTGGTTGACACAGCGCTAGCATCGTTATCCAACTCTGAAATTTCCGATTCATCTCGAGAACGTCATTAGGAATTCAAAGGACAAAAACAACAAGCTTACCGTCACCTTGGATTGTTTCGAAACGTGTACTTCCACCCACAACAGTCCTAGCAAGGTTCAATGATGAAGGATGAAAGCCATGGTGACGATGAAGCATCTGGACTGCATCATAGGCATCGGAGGACCACCAGATGTGAGATACTTCTATGGTCGTCTTGAAGGAAGGAAGTCCCAACCACAGCCATTCATCCTCTAACATCTCCTCTTTACCAGAGGAGTCAAATGACCAATAATACTTTTTCTTTCCCAACCAAGCATCCCACTCATTGTCATCCCCAGCGGGACGAGGGATCGGTCGGATGAAGAGGTACAGCAACATTGATGTGGGGCAGTCTGTCCTCGGATTTTGGTCCGAGTCATATTCGCGTTCGAATTCAAGCCGAAAGTCATTCAGGATGGCTAATACATCCCAATCAGGATCTAGTATTAACGACACTCTGAAAAAAAAAAGACTTACAATATTCATTCCAATCCTTCTCCGGAATTTGTAGCCGAGTAAAAATGTGATGTGCCTGCGACAACCATGAATTCGCAAAGGACCTCCACATGGGCCGTAAGTCGTAATACAACCAAAACGGTTCCAGGTCGTCAATCCCCTTTGGCCTAAACATGAACCTATATATATACTTAATCAGCCCCGGATACATACTCAGTTGTAGACGCACCTCACTGAGCCATCATCCATGACAATAGCGCTTCCATCTGGTACAACACACTGCACCCAAGGGCTATAGTACCACTTCTCCCTGTTCTCCGGGTGTCGAACGATGACCTCACGAGTACTCCTGTGATAAATCGTGCCAGAAAGGGAAGATAGTACGAGTTTAGTATCCTGGTCGTTATCATTGTCATTTGAACATTCCAAAGCTACTCTGCTGGACCGGCGGATCCCTTCGAGGATGGCGTGTACGGGAAGGATTCCAAGGAGGTATCGGAAAAGAATACTGGGATTGTTATAGGATTGGAGGTCTATGGGTGTACTCTCGTGACTGTTGACTGAAAGAGTTGCCCAGTTCCATATCCGATAATTGACATTGGATGAGTCGTCGACATAAGGACCTCTGCGAAACGTGCCAGCCCCCGGATTAATCCAGAGCTCACAAAGAGACTGCGAGAAAAATATACAAGTACTCAGTATCCAAGTCGGAACCACATCATTAGAGAGTTTCTCGCACTGTTAGTGTATCAATTCCCTGTGCTATAGCCGACTAGGCCCGGGAAACGTGAGATTGGACAAGCAGGAAACGGAAACGAAGCTTAGTCTGGACGCACATACGTCAAACATATCTGCAAAATGGATGAGAATCCATTTCGTTTGAATATGTGCGATACTGGCACTAGCGCTGTACGTACTTGAGCATGCTTTTTTCTGCGGAAGATAACCTTTGGGCTCACCATCGTAAAAGACGAGTGCTGGTAATGCGTTGTAATTAATATATCCGAAAAGCTCCAACCATATGATATCTCTGCACTGGTGTCAGTCTGCAGATCTCTCTCTCTCGCTCTCAAGGACCATATGCTGACTTTACACCGGAGAAGACTTTGAAATCTTGCTGATAGGCCTATGCAGATGGAGAAAAGTGAGTGCTAGAAACATCGGAAAGGGAAGGATCCTCACTAGGTCAGCATCAGGACCAGTATACTGAACGTATAGAAACTCTTGATCTTGACTTTCACTACGGATGCTAGCAACATGGATGACTCGATGAGCGTTGAGGTACACTTTTCTCCAGCGTCTGTCGTCAAATCTCATCACGGCGATCACTGCGACCTTCCGTTTGAGGTACACATCCCCTGTCTTGAGTTCGTGGTACTGTAAGTATCGTTACTAGGAAAGATAAGTTTGAATCCCAAAATCGGTCAGCATACCTGATCCCAGACAGACATCTGTTTTTCCGACTTTTTTGGATTGTGAAGTTCCACCAGGTTCCCTTGGACATGGTAATTGTGTTGAGCCCCGGTGACAACCGAGAAGTTGCCTCCTTTGATAGTGAAATCAGTACACGTTTCAAGCGACATGGAAGGAAGGAAGGAAGGAAGGATGATGGGAGAACACGTCAAAGGGCGGGCCCGCATTACAAAGCTGCCAATCTGCACCTAATATGACTCATTAATAGCATCGATAGAAGGTGTTCATGTACCCCATCAAAGCCCTATACGAGTTTGTGATGGTGGTGGTCGTGAGGAAAGCCGCGGATTGAACTGCCTTCTCCGGTTCTTCCGCGTCTTCTCGTCGACGCTCATCATCGACATCATCCTCGACCACCAGTTACCGACAATCCTCGACTTAGCTTCTATACACGCTCAGAACCCCTTACACGGACCCCTTGAGTCCTTTTTAGCCGACACTGGACCTCAATATTATCTCGATGTCGGGTTGGCTCGTGCTTCGTCGAGAAAAGCACATACTTTTCATCTTCCCAACTCTGGATACGACCACGACACATTACCAGCCTCACACTCGGTGCATCTCCTTTTCCAGGTTCTCGTGAACCTCTTATTTCTAGCGTTCCGCCGACTACCACTGTCCACACCGCTCTCTTACGCACCCAGCTAGATCAGGTGCAGTAGTTCTGAGGTAGCTCGGCACCTTATGCACACAGCTTGGAACTTGGATTAAGCATGTACACTGAGCAGCGGGCGAGGGAGGTTCAACTTCACGGCTCGAACCCTGGTGGATCCCATTGGTTGCTTTTATACGCAAATCAGAGGATCGCTCACGAGTCATTTTCAGATTCTACCGGCAATCTGCTCCTCGCGAGGTAGTATTAGGAGCGGTTTACTTCTCAAAGCTCTTGTCATCGCGAGATGCAAGCTAGGGGTATATCCGTTTTCCTTGCAAATGTGACTACGCAAAGGTATCGGTATTCGAGGATACATAGCTTGACGAAAGACAAGATAATGTGGATCCTTCAAGCACGTCGGATGGAACCGATTCAATAGCTAGACAGTATCCATTTCAACGAGTAATTTTCTCCTGCAATAATACCCCCCTGTTGCAATCTAGACATCTGTGTTGAACGTCAGCTATCGCACTCGGGTAAATCGATAGCACCGAACTGACAAGTACACGGGAACTGGAACGTCGATCTACTCCCCTCTTTCTCTTCGGTGCTGGTGAAGTTTTGAGATATTGGTGGACCAACGGCCATGAGCTAAGGAACTTGCGAATATCTTCTTTAGTAAGGGGCCAACCGAGAAATCGCTGGTAATTGAATCCTTCCCAATGTTCAACGTTCAGCAAAGTGGTGAACCGACTACTCTGAGCAATCGGACTAGGTCAGTTCAGCTGTCAACGCGGAAATGAGATTGAGGACACACCGGGCAGGGATCTCTTCCTGAGCGCTATAACCAGACAAAATCTTGTAGTTTCGTTCTAACTTCTATCGAAAGTATTCAGTATCAGTGGTCTAGCGGAACGAAGACGAACGTACCTTTCGCAGATAGTGAGGTACCTCCCTATCCTTTCAATGACCTCGGATGTGGTTGGCGTGACATCTAGAAGATGTAAGTATGGTTCTGAGGATTCTGAGACGAAGCGGACCCATCGCGACTTCGAAATATTTGTAGGATACGAATCATTGTCCTTGATCTTGTGGGGAGAAGAGAAACTGAGGACGAATTGAGGAGGCACTATGTAGGCTGAGCTTCTGGCATATTTCGTAAAGGCCTGTGAAAAGCCGCGGAATTGCTTTCTTCCGCTCCAAGCGCTCTTCATCAACACCAACAGCATCGCTGGTCATTCCAACCGCCTACTCCAACGCAAAGGGTATCACGATGCCAACGCTCCCCTCGGGCCCTTGACGGTGTAGCTCACAAGCCCAGACTTGTCATCGGTATGACTTCTAAGGCCAATGTACTGTAGCAGCAGTTAGAAGCATTTTAGTTGAGGTATTCCTCCACCCATTTTCACATAGATCTAACAGTGTCATCTCATACTCCTTTTTCGTAGCCAGATCCCCCAGCATCTCCAGCTAGGCGCGTTCCTCGGTTCCTTTTTTATGCGAATGTTGGGCAATCAGCTGAGTCGCGAGGCTAAGCCCAAGTTTCCTCATCCTCATCTTGTTCAACCCATGTCCGGCATCCTCACCAACACAACCTTCTAATCCATCCAAACCTCGCCTCCTCCGCATCGCAATCAAGCTCCACGCTACTCGAACCGTTCCACATATGTTGAAGTTCTATGTCTAGGGTTCACGCGGATAGGATGATTGGGATGAGTGGTCGAGATCGTGAACGAGCCATGCAATGCTAGTGCATTTTTCAAGTCCTGCACCTTCGCCAACACCTCCTTCCCAATCCCAACTTCGACGTGCCGAGATGGCTCAGAGATCATCTCTTTCTCCAGGCTTACCTAGAAAGCACCCAAAACTCCCTGGGTCACTTCCTTGGGTACCACCCACACCCCCCAGCTCACATCTACACCCGCTCCCACATCGACAAAAATACATTATCCTTCAGAACCTCTCGCCAGAGCACGTTCCACATGTGCTGCCCTAAACGATAATGCATGTTCTGGGGCTCTACAGGTGCGCGTTGGGCTGGGATGATCATGAGAATATCGACACGCCGTTTCAACGTCAACGACACCCTTCCCAGAATATGCGCTCCCTGGGTCCTTTTACGCGAATGTAGGGCCAAAAGTCATGGGATCACCGACGCTTCCAAAACCATTCTCAACCATACATCCATCCTTCATCACCTTCCATGGCCTTCACTCGCACCCATACCCCTAGCGCTCTCCTTCAGACCCTTGAGCTCTTCCGAATACCTCTTATACACCGAGCTTGAGCTCCAATCTCAGGCTGCTCAGCTTGTTTCCGTGCGTCTGGGCGATAAGTCGTCTTTTAGGGGTTCTACGTACGGTGTGGGTTGTGCTGGGACGTACATTTGCATTCGTTGTCAGAGACATCGTGTTGGAATGGTTCGCATATCCACTCAATACGGCCTTTCGTACCTCGACCCAATCCTCATCGCACATCTCTTCCCCCAAGTCCTACTAAATCCCGTTCTCCACAATCCTTCCCGCCTTCTCACCGCCACTGTCGCTTATCCCAGAGGCTGAGCGTACCATTCATATCTCCACACCGTCCTTCTACGCACCATGCTCGACTCGTATTTTGGGGTTTTACGGCTCGGGTAGCTTGGGATGTGCGTCGAGGTAACAACCTCGATGCGGATATCCACTCTTTTTACGGCGTTTCCGAACGATGAAAAAGACGGGATTGCGGGATTATTAATTATTCTCAACCCAATAACACGTGTGTCACTCGCTGGAATTGAACTCAGGATACTGACATTGACAAAAAACCTTTGCTTTAACCAGGAGTGACTACTGTACGAAGTTCACGGTTAAACCTGAGGTTCATTGGTGTCATGTTGACATCCCACCTGCCCATTTTTTGTCCGACTTTCGAACGGGAGTTTGAGAAATTTTTGAAAAATTTGTCCGACGGCCTCCCAGGGGGCTATCAGGGGGCCTGCTATACGTCGATGCGGGTCTAAGGGGCCTATGTACCAAAGTACAAGTTCCCGTGCAGGACTTTGATTCTACACCAATATAAACTACTTTTATTCTTTTTCACCACTGGCATGTCCAAAAGAGCATCGGTTGACTATTATGGTCTGACAACAGCTGACTCGGGACATCGAACAGAGGAAAATGCAGAGACCGCGACGTTTGTGTTTAGCAGGGTACCCAAGCCTGCAAAAGAGGGTATATCCGCATGTGAGAAGGTCAAGCGTGGGGCTGCGCAGTCCCGAAAGAGTTGTGTATGTTGAGCAAGGGAATGGTATAAGTACTCGTATGGTTATCGACAGGACGACAGTGGGGAAGGGAACGCTTGGCATGGACATGATTGATGAGACTTTAAAATGTATTTAGTATTTGTTATTGAAAGAAGGACGCACCAGGATGCATATTTCTACGTTTCAGCGGGAAGAACAAATACCACTCATAACCTGGACCACACTTCCGAAGCCACATCGTTTTTCTAGAAGATAACACGAGCTGTGGGATTTCCGTTAAATCCAGCTACAGGATACGTCGTTGTTTGCGCTCGTCGTCGTCGTTATGGAAAAAGAACATAACCCTAAAGTAGTGTGGAGGTGGCTGTTCAAAGAGTATCGGGTTGAGCCTGAGACACCGGCCTCCTGACGCCATTGCAAATCGACGACGCGTATATTTTTCGCTGCTCGAGCACTAACGATAGCTATAGACAATAGGATCTCGGTCGAGAAGCTGAATTGAACTGGCAGTGTAGTCGCCAGTTTGACCCAGTGGTACCTACGCCTTAGACCAGATAACGCAGTGTGGAGTGGGGAACAGGGGTAATGCACCAATACGATGTCACCAGAGAGATGTATAAGCTATGGAGTTTGTCTTTGAGCTTCAAGTCATAGTTCGTGACTAGTTGACGCTCTAAACTGGTCGCCGTCGATTCTGAATGAGATGAGATGCCGAAACAAAATAGACAACCTGCACTCACTGAGGTATACGACAAACGCCTACCCAACTAGACCTCAGAGCCTTTCAGAGGCAGCCAAATCTTCATTCTACTCGGTCCATACGATGGCACTTTCACCGTCAGTTTGGCAGAGCATGAATATTTCGTCGTGAGAGTTGAAGTCAAACGAAAACATGGCCGCGGCGCTCTGCAAATTGGTTTCTCCGGTCCTTTCACCAGACGCCCACCATCTACACCTACTTGACGTTGTACAAGCCAAAGTCACGCTCTTCTCTCGCCAACGACCCTTCCTTTCCTCATTCTAATTCACAAAGGACGCTACGCTTGTCAACCACATTGATTTGAATTACTCGCCATGATCCGTCGCGGATGCTACCGCCCAATCCGAGGAATGAGCTTCCTCACCTTCAATCACTCTTTCCTTGAAGGAAGGCCGTCGACCTCTTAGCAATGGGTTATTTAACACGTGTCAGATGGGAAAATGACTCGCTGTCGTTCCAGCTTCTCGATTTCTCTACGGGCCCTAGCTGATCTCAACGTCACAGCGGCCTTGGGAATCATTACTTCCTTCAACGCAGCTCACCCAGGACGACGAGGACCTTAATGCACACAAAATCAACCCCTTTTGGCCTAAAGATGCTCCTAAAAACACTACCAACGCATCCTCCACTTTTCCTGCCAACCGAAACAGGCCGCATTTCACTCCCGCCAACGAATCCTTCCTTCCCTTTTCTAATCCAGAAACCACACGCCCAAATCATCGATAAGAGAAGGTGATCGTCAACCAGCCGTAGTACTAGCAAGCGACGTGGCCTCGCGACTCGCTACTCCCTTCAATGCTTCACCTGCACCCAGGACGTCTTCAATGCAACCGAAGCAGGGCGCATTCCACCTCTCCTCCAACGAACCTTCCTCCCTTCACTCCAATCCACAACTATCTGCTATCCTTTACGTGGGATACGTCATGGTCGAGGTCACCGGTCAATGCACTGATCATCGATATCGCCCATCTCGATTCCAACTCCAACCTGAAGACACACACTACCAGCCTACTTATCCCTTGCATCCTCCTCTTTACCTAGCACTCCCAAACACACTTTCCACGCCCAGAGTCTCCTTCCCCAACAACATCGATACCCTGTTCTGTCCACGAACGACACAAACGGCGCGTCCAAAACACCGACCGCAAACCAACCATGGTTCTGGTCCCGATATCCTGCCACTACAAACGCGACTGGTCGAGGAAAGAGTTTCGAAATGGGTCGAGTTTGGGTTATAGAAGGCGCTATCGTTGGCGGTCATATTGTAGTTCGGTTCCTACAACCGCACCTCCTACTAGTACAACACGCTACCGCATCTCTCCATCCACCTCTTTTCCTGCCACCTGGCACCACAATACCCCCATCCCCACTCCCACCAACAACCCTTCATCCTGTCACTCTAATCCACGAGCTTGACAACCGCATGCCGCTACCTCCCGAAGTGAAGTCGCCCAGAGACAGAGACGGTGTTGACAGCTGTATCGAGAGTTGGTTTGATGACTGGTCCCAGTGGCAACCGCTGCGAGTACTCCACCTATCGCACCTGCTTCTCGTTATGACGCGCATTACTTAGATGTAACCCTAATACAACCATTCAACCCCAACCTAGTCTTCCGGATGGCCTACGAAGTGCCCGGCTTCAACCTTGTTGGATCCGCTCTACAACTCTTCACCGACCTTTTGGACGATACATATGACCCGTCGGGTGTCATTTATGCGGGGTACTGCTTGTGCGGTGTCGTGGTATCGAGACGAACGGTAGTAGCTGGGAGTTCAGTGTTGGGGGCGTGCTGGGGGCGTACATCCTCAAGACGAGAAATCGATACCCTTCCTCCCATCGTAACCCCTGCCCAGTCTTTCGTATCAACCTACCCTCAATATCAGTGGGGTAGTCGCAGCGGTTTAGGGCGTGTTGGGCGTGCTTCCTCAAGAGTCAAGAGTCAAGACGAGAACCATCCTTGTTCGAGTTCACCAAAACTGCGAAGGGAGAGTTGTGTTGGTTTGGTTCCCTTGGCGAGCATGCCACTTGACGCGGAGTGCGGTGGCAGGGTGGTTAGGAATTAGCGCTTAGCGTGAAGATGAACAGTAGCTGGGAGTTTGGGGGTTTGAATGGGTTGGGGCGTGTTTCCTCGACGAAATCTCATCCTCGCCCGTCCAAAATCACCTATCTGCATTGGGCGGGGGTGTTGGTCCTTGGAGTCGGGTAGGCAGCAGTTGGGAGTTAGGAGTTTGGAGTTGGATGGATTGGGGGTGTGCACTGTGTTCAGGACGAAACCCTTCCTTCATCTCAAGGGAAGACACGAGATTCAAGTCATGAAGGCATTGGTAGTTGGTTTGGCAAGTACGTATCCCAGCTGCTTGTTTCTGTGTCTCTTGTTGACGCGCCATACTTAGATGCAACCAAAACGCGACTGTTCAACCGCAACCTAGGCTTCCGGACTACCGTGAACTTGGGCAATTGGGTGTCGTTTGCGGGATGGTGTTGGGGGCGTGCGGTGTGACGAAAACCTTTCCTTGTTCGAGTTCACCAAAACCTGCGAGTGGAGAATTGTGTCGAAGGGGTTGGTTTGGTCTCTGAAGGCGAGTATTCCAATATCGCGCCTGCTTCTCTTTTTGACGCGATGGAATTCGAAGGGAGCTGTTCGTAGGCTTACGGATAGCCTATCCCTGTACAGAACGATGTGCCACCTTGAAGTTGAGCTCGCTACGAGTCCTGAACCTTTTGGACGACTGTCGAAAGGCTGTTTAGGAAAAGGCACCGAGACAAACGCGGGGGGTGCATCTTCGAGACGAAACCGATACCCAGAAGGTTCCTTTCTCCCATGAGCAACTTTGCAAATATCGCTCTCCCTGTCCAGTCCGAGTCTTCCACATACCGCATACCTGCGGAGAAAGGTGTTCCAGGCTTCAAGCTTCGGTCTGCGTTGGACAATTGGGTGACAACTATGCGGTGTTGTGGTGCTGTTTGGAGTTGTAATAGGTTGGGCGCATGCGTCTTGAACGCGGAACCGGTACCCAGAAGATCCTTTCATTTCATCTTTGCACACGAGGAAGCAACTCCTCAGATATCACTCCCTGCCTAATCTTTCGTACCAGTCTACCTCTGCACAGAGGTATCAGACTTCAACCTTGAGGTTGGGCTCTGCGGAATCTTTTGGATGATGCGGGGTACTACATGTGCGGTATCGAAACGATTACAGCTTGGGTAGCATCGAGAATCCAGACGAACAGCATTGCGACGAAATCTTCCTGAAAGCAAACTATCGTTCATTCTACCCGATCGTGCTCCTGTATGGAGTGACAATTCATTCGCTCTGCATCGTACGGGGGTGTTGGTCCTTGGAGTCGGATGGGCAGCAGTTGGGAGTTTGGAGTTGGGGTGTGCATCTTCAGGACGAAACCTTCTTTGTTCGGTATTCACCAAACCTGCGAGCGGAGAACCCGGTCGACT
Organism: Paramarasmius palmivorus; assembly: GCA_037176845.1. Classification (NCBI taxonomy): domain Eukaryota; kingdom Fungi; phylum Basidiomycota; class Agaricomycetes; order Agaricales; family Marasmiaceae; genus Paramarasmius; species Paramarasmius palmivorus. Next base: position 26,982 of record JAYKXP010000099.1, read on the forward strand.
CGGAGAGTTAAGTAACGGCGTTAGCGAGTTGTGCCGAGAGATTGCTGTACCCTGGTCGGTTTTAGCAACTGCAGTATCCAGAAGGCGAGGATCCCAGTTGCTTGTTTATGTTTCTCTTCTTGACGCGTTTTACTTAGACAGAATCCGAAAGGAACTGTTCAACCCTTAGTCTAGCCCATGCCTACACGGAATGGGGTACCAGGCTTCGAGAGTCGAGTTGGATTCGCTCTACGACTCTCCGCGCACCTTTTGGACGATCTACGTGGGCAAACGTGTCAATTATGCATGGTTCAGGGCATGCAGTATCGTGGTTAGGGATCAGCATCGTGGTTAGGGATCAGCATCGAGAAGAACAGTAGTTGGGAGTTTGGACTCATGCTTGCCTTAGGACAATCATTTCAGGCTTGAAGGCTGCAATCGTAGTATTTATTACTTCAAAAGAATACAAAACATATTGGTACAGAGATTATCATCTCGCTCTTCAAGCTTTCCCAATCCTTCTACGAACACGAAACACATCCTTGAACTGTCTGGTCAGTCCTTTTGAAGATGTTTCCCCTAGAGATATGTCCGCCATCTCAGATTCCTTTGTACCAAATCCAACTTTAGCCTTGGCAACGAAACGCGCGCCTGTTCTTAGTGTCAGGAGAGTTGAGTTATGATAATTTAAACGAACCTCTGGTTTTGAGATTATCTGCAAATCGCCTAAATAAATTGGAACTTGATTCTCCGATGTCTTCAGATTGCCTGGATGAATTGGAACTCAATTCTTCGATGTCTTCAAATCGATGCTGATCCCCGATGACTTCGAGAATAGGAAAGCCAAGTGAAAGAGCAAAGTCCGTCACGGTAGGGTCAAAGCCTTTGGAGGTGTGTAGTTTCTGAATGGCATTGTAGTGACCTAGGGGCCAGGTAGCATCCAAGACTTCTATCCTGGAAGTAAAGGATGGCAATCCTAAGTGTGCCTGTTCAAGCTCAGGCACCATTTCTCGCCCAAGGTAATCAAAGCACCAGACGTACTTCTCTCCCTCCATCCAGGATCTCCAGATTGCTTTGTCATCAGATGGACGGGGAACAGGTCGTATGAATAGATAGACATGCAGGGGGATATTGGCTTCTTTAGGCTTGTACGGTGAAGTGCATTCAAGGTAAAGATCGAAGTTGGTAAGTAAACCTAGTCCAAGTCAACAGCCAGGTCAATCATAACATCACTAAAACTTACTATAATCCTCCCAATCATCTTCATGAATCCCGAGTTGGCTGAACACGCCGTGTGCCTGAGTGAGCCATGATTCCACCAGAATGCCCTGTTCCTCCCCAGGATACAACGAATACCGTAGCTCTATCCATTGAAGGTCTTGTACCTCCGTCGACGCAACAATAAGCCTATACCCCTGGTCAGTCTGTGACATCCAACACCCAGCTTTGCATACATACCGCACCGAGCCATCACCCATGACAAGCTGACTCTCCCTCATTCCATCAGGAATTCTACCGTCCACCCTCCAAAGTCTGTAATGCCATCTTTCACTGGCACCAGGGAATCTAGCAATGATATCTCGCGAGCGCAGATTGTATATCGCACCAGGGAGATATGACAACGCAGGTATGGCTTGTTCGTTGACCAGGGGATGGAACAATCCCGTAGAAGCAAAGCGAATTCCTTTGAGGATAGTCTGAGCGGGGAATGTTCTTATGAGATATTCAAAGACGGTGTCATCGTCGCTATACGCTTGGATAGGGAGATGGGTAGAATGGGTGTTGGGCATTGTGTTCTCGCTGATGCTGACCATGATCAGGGATTGGAGGGAGGGTAGCTCGAGGTATAGACCTTTCTGCAGTGCGCCGGTTCTTGGGTCAACCCATAGTTCACCTAAGAGCTGGTGGCTCTGTTAATGCAGATTGTGACGATGGGTGTGAGGAGACTTACAAGATCCCCCACTGCGAGTTCCCACTGCATTCTGCTGAACTAGGGAACCCTAATGAGACGCTATTTGGCACATAATTTGATTGGAAACGTACTTGGTGGGCAAAGTACGAGAACAAGAGTGGCCTGAACCGATTCCCATCGAAGACAATATGACCAAGTGGGATGAGCGCTGTCGGGAAGAGGTGTGAATACCATAGACACATTTCCAGAAAAGATAACGCACCATCAGAGAATACCAACGCTGGTAGACCGCGTTCATCGTCGTTGTAACCAAAGAGTTGTGCGGCGTGAGCGTGTCTAAAGATGTTCGGTAAATTTGATGTTCGAGCGAAGGTAATTGATATATATACTTGATATGGGCGAACTGATCAAAATCATGTTTGAATGCCTATCGGAGCATAGCGTCAGTGACATGAGAACTGGGACATGGCTGAAACTGACCTTGAGTGCATCAGGCCCATCATATGTGACACTTAAAAACTTGTCTTCACCCTGACTCCGAAGACGAGCAATCCCAATATTGCGTCGAGCATCTACATCTCGCCAAAGCCGATACTGTTTTCTTCCTTCTTCATCATTCCGATGATCCAGTCTAACCGAGCTTGTGCATATATTCTCCTCAATACGGATGTCGCCTAGTTTGACACGAGGATACTGAGCCATAATCGAGGGAATCAGTCCAAAACCCGGAGGGACAGGACAGAATGAACTCACATCGTCCCATTTAGTCTGCCTTTGTGGAGTCATCGTGATGACATTGTATACATAATCATTGGCATCTGTAAAGTCTCTACTAGTATGGTCATTGAATCCTACTAAGCTGTTGTTGAAGGACATGGTAGTGGTTTGGTACTGGTGGGAGTTTCAAAAAGAAAGGGCGTGGACCAAGGGAGGCCTTGAGGCTTGATATAGATATATCATGTCAGACGAAAAGCGCTGCAGATGCGCACCGTGCCGTCGACGGGCACGGCTAGTCCAAAACCGTCCGTGTGACGGGTCCAAACATGGCTCGAACGGGACGGCACGGTAGTAAAAACGGTCAAAAACGGCCGTCAACGGGTGTTCGGTAGGTCTTTGCTATCCTATGCCCAGATTTATGCACAATTAATGTCTGTCGATCCCCATTTTCGAAGGAAAAGACCCACCGAAGACCTTTTAGGTCCACATCTGTCAAATTCCACCCTTGAAGTCCTAAAAATGGCTATCATTATCTGTATGCCGAGATTCAGGCCTGTCAGTGGGTGAATTTTAACGTGAAAAGGGGCCCAAAGCATTGAAACTGACATTCAATTGCTTTAGAAAGGTTCATCATATCAACCCATTCACCCTTTCAGCTCGCAAAATGCACGCTACTGGAAGTAGCGCTCACAGACCCGTTTCACCCGTTAGCACCCGTCAAGTTCCCGTTTTTGCTGGTTGGTCGACGGTACACGGCCGTGCCGTTGACGGTACTCCTTTTTCTCCTCGAATCTCTTGACGGGACGGCCACGGTGCGCATCCCTAACGTTCAGTGCATAGCAAACAGCATTTTGTGTGGAATAACTTTGAAATTTTGAAACCTTGTTTGACGTCTGGAATACCATTGCACCCCTCTTCCTCGACTTTGCATAGCATCACAAAGTCAAAGTTCTGTCCCGGCATGGTACAGAAAGGCTCAAGATAAATGGTTTCCCAATGTACTGATCAGAGTACAAAAGCTTTCCAAATGACACTCGGAACACCTTGTCACGCCCAAAAACCCATCAAATTTAATAAGACAAAAATTACTACAGTCCCGACTCTCTTTATTCACTAAATCTGAGTACGCAAACATTTAGATATAGGTGTACGCTATCTACAAAAAAATTGTGAAGGGAAAACATTCAGAATTGACGTGGGGAGGAAGGCTTTACTACGAAATTTGCACTTCTAGATGATCGATAGTACGAGCCTGAATGTCACAGCCCATGGGCCGATGTCCACGGATCCGGCCGGATCAGTATAACGAATGTTCACACGAGCCATTACATGATTATGAAAGTGGTACGGACTCGGACTACATAATCACTGGCCAATATTGAAGAAATACAGTGCCTAGTAAAATTCATTGCGTCATGCCGTGTTGATCCGTTTATTCGTCCCGACACTTCTCAGCACGATTATTTACCAACAATTCAGGGTATTCTCAGCTTGTATATCATACTTCTTAGTATTCTGGAAAAGGTTTATATCTATGCATATCTCACTCAAAGATACAAGGATCTGGGGTGAGTTTCGAGTGATACGAGAAGAGGGTGCTATGTCGGCATTGAAACGGCATGACGCAATGAATTTTACTAGGCACTGTAGTGCAATTTGACAGTGTTCAAAGATCAAGCATCTGGCACAATCGGTAGAGCATTGAAGTGACCGTCACAAAGTCCATCATTGCAGGATGCATCTGTGACAGAATGGTCAGTTAAGTGACATCATCCTTTGCTTGCGACGTACCACTACTCCAGTGGAGGCGGAACCTCTGAATCTGAGTTCACCGACAACCACACCATGCCGGAACCGCTTTGGTACCATCGAGCGGTAGAGAGCAATGATAGTTTCGTTCCTATCAAATAGCTACAGCAAACTTTCAGAGACCTGATTCGAGCTGAACAGACATTGTAACTCACATTTAAGTTTTTCCCGTTAGTCTGACTCTCCGGCCGCCACTGATATTGCAGACCATCCGGGCCTTTGAATCCGCGATGATTCTGAGTCATTGTCAATGAAGGTCACTCATCCAAGAAATTCAATGTCGTACGGCGATGCGAGAGTCGGATTTGACAAGGTCAGTCGTAGCAAACTCATCCTACAATTAACTGTACCTTAGTAACAAATTGAACGTGATCAACGATAGCCTTGAACATGCCTTCCCTATCAAACTACGCCCTGGCAAGCCGCCACTAGATGACCACTCTATTTTTGCCGCTACTCGCTGTCCCGTCTGCGCTTTCATCGTACGCCATAGTGTAGTAATACCCTTAGTGGTCTGCAAAACGCTGAGTTTAGGTGGCAAATATGGATTGAAGCGACTAGAGGCCGACCTGAAAGCGATACACAATGCCTCCTGAATTGAAAAGTACACTGTCTCGTGGATCTTCGTTCGTCCATGATAAAATTTCATCGGCATGAACGGTGGTTGCTGCGGGTCTAAATGGCGGAGCTTCGAAAAGGAATGGCGCACCAAGTCGAGAAATCGGTCGCAGAGATGAACCTTCTGAATTGAAAAGTACACTGTCTCGTCGATCTTCGTTGGTCCGTGATAAAATTTCATCGGCATGAACGGTGGTTGCTGCGGGCCTAAGCGGCGAAGCTTCTTTCATTTGACGGCTTGAAGTGGGATGTCTAGAGGACTGCAGTATATGTGACCGATCTCCATTTACCTCTCTCGGAACGAGTCGGGCAACACCTGTGTTCCATGGTTAGAAACAGTCCCTCATACATGGTGAGTTGATAGTGAAGGCAGTACCATTGGACACAACAATGTCATACTTGGCCTCAACTCGGCTTATTAGTTCGCTTTTGCATGGAAAGGTACTCTCTCCCTGCGAGGATGAGTAATGAGTAGTAGGAGCCCGTAAACGTGACCACAAAACCTACGTCTGCAATCAGCTCAAACCAGCATTGATCATGACAGAGTGCGACATCCGCATTGGGGAACTATGGCAGGAAAAATCAGAAGCAGGAATATCATAATATAGGATATCTTACCTTGTCGAGGATATAACTGTTTATCACTGTTAAAGGGTGATAAAGCTTTGAATAGGTCGATATCCTTAATCATAACAGTCAGGAGAGATTCCGAACGTACAAGTTTTCCTGGAGGCACTCGCATTGTGGCCACCTCTAGTCCTTGTGAGCCTTCGTTGGTTTGCTGCACCCCAGACGGCTTCTTCTGACGCTTCCTCTTAAACGGGACATGCTTCTTTTCAGAGTGAATATCGCGTTCAGACATGCTTCTAATATCACGTGTTTGAACAGACAGATCTGTATCCTTGTCTCGTTTGAAAAGGGCCGGTGGCCTGACAGATACTTGGATTCCGCGCACAAAGACGCATTGATTACGGCCATCGTCCTCAGGAGGTACCGATCTTATATTATTGCGTTGAGGTCCGGTACGCGCTGTTGCACCTAGCACGAATTGGAACTGATACTTGCATTGAGTTCTTGCATCCGGGACCATAGTTAAACTCATCCCTTCCGTTGCATCGCGGAATGAGACGACACCCCAGGCGGCTGTCTTGTCCGTACCGGTAACCAATAGTAAAGAGTCACAACCTAAACCCTGGCCCAGAACACGGTTTGCATGCTGGTACCAGGAGATGGCATGTGTCTCAGCGTAAGCTTCGAAGATATCCTTGTTTAACTGGTCTTCGCGTGTGCCACCTTCCGGTAGGACTAGTATCGCTCCTTCTGAGCTATTCGTGCTAAACTTGAAGCCATAGCGAACTTCATGTGGGATTTTATTTGCACTAAACACAAATTTAGTGGTAAGCTCGAAATGCTGGGCACATGATAATAACCGCACCGTAATGCATTTTCAACATCTTGAGCTCGGCTCGGCTCAATCTGGCTACGTTTGAGCTCTGTCTTGGAGATGGTACTTGAGATTGTGTTTGCGATGTGTGTACCCGGAGGGTCGTCGTAGCTTTCAGCGGGAGGCAAACCATCACGGGAAAGTGGAGAGAACCCATTAGGAACACCTCTTGCCCTGTTCAAGGCGGCATCCGCAGGCAGAAAGATGTTGAAGAGATACTGAAAGCTCCCATCTTCGCTGATCGACCCTACGTCGCCAATAGATACGCCAATTTTTCGATAATCAAGGGGCAAAGCATTGGAGACGCTGGGATTCCAAAGAGGATACCCCTTCTTCTTGGTAAGGAGCATACGAACGTAGACCGTGTATTCCGTCTCCACAGAGCCGACGCTTGGAGGTGATCTCAAGCTAGATGCTTCATAGAAATTGAACTCTCCTCCACTGATCGCAAACCCAGAAGCGTCCACAAAGAGACTAGTGTACGGGAGATTCATGAGTGTAATCTCAGACTAGAATATTATCAGACTCACCCATTCCCTTGACGAGTCCTATCCAGACAGGAAAAAATTGCCCCCATGATACAGAAAGGAAGGAAGGGCAACGATTACCAAACGATTACAGTCATGGCTGTTGCGAGAGTGCGGAAACAAAGAGGTGATATGTGACGGCCAGCGGCGGTAGTCATATATTCATATCGAGCAATTCATCGGAGTCGCATCGGAGTCGACGGTCGTGAATGCTGCGCGTGCAGCTGCCTATGTCAAGCGAGCCTGCGAGCAATTGAGTCTGCCTAGGGGAGACTAGCAGCTGCCTGCACGCACTTTCATGCACCCTTCCTCCCTGCGCTTGTCTTTTCCTCTCCCAAGTCTCCCGCCGTCCTATCTACTCCTCGCCGCCGGCCTACTCATGTCATTCTCAGGGATTGTTATCGTGACTTTGTAGACCTCTCTAATTCCGAACTTTTTTTCTTCGTTCGAAGCTCCAACGACGCTCTTCAAAGATCTCGCCCGAGGACAACCACCGAACACTCACTGCGATATTACTCCAACCAATGATCCCGACCCGAAGACACGCTACTTACCAACGCATCCCCCTCTTTTCCTAGTCTCCCCTAGGCAGACTCAATCACTCGTACCTTACTCTTTTCCTGGCACCACAAAACACCATTTTCACTCCCTACCAATGGCTCTTCCTCCTCTCACTTTAATCCACGAGTTTTATTAATCATAGCAAGCCTCAAACTTGACAACCGCATGCCGCTACCTCGCCATAATGGATGCGGGGACTCATTCAGAGACGGTGTTGACAGCCAAGTCATGGGGGTTTGGCGAGTTGGGTCGAGGGGATAGACTCTGGTTGGTTTGGTTCCTGAAGGCGAGTATTCCAGCTACTTGTTCCTGCACCTCTTTTGACGCCCCTCAGACCCGAAAGGAACTCTTCGTTCTCACTACACAGAATGAAGTATCAGCCTTGTAGTTGGGTTCACCCTAAATTCTCTGCACGTCCTTGGGATGATATGGATTATCATGCGTCTTATGTGGGGTATTGCTAGTGTTGAGGGTGCGCGGTGCCGTAGTCAGGAATCGGCGTCGAGACGGACAACAGTTCAGCGTCGAAACGGGGTGGGGCCATGCATCCTGAAGACGAAAGAATCGGAAACCTTCCTTTACTATCTCATCCTAGACCACCCGAAAGCAACTCTTCCTCTTCAAATATCGCTCTTTCTACCCAGGCCTGCCCCTAGTATCAGGTGTCACTGGGCTCACTCTACGATTTTCAATGTTGGGAAATTGAGTGGTACATACTGCGTGTACGGTGTCGAAACGGTCGGAGTGGGTAGGCCTGGTTAGGAATCGGCATCAAGACGATCAGCAGCCTGGAGTTTGGAGTTTGAATGGGTTAGGGCCGTGCAAACTCAAAACGAAAGCTCATGTTCGCCCACGAGGGGATGTACACGACGTCGATGTCGCTGCGTTCAAGTGCTTTTCACTAAACCTTCGCCGGTTTTCGAGAAGTGCGAGGAACGCACAATTCGCAAAGCAACCACTCTGCAACTCATTCCTCACGGTCAATGTGCCAAACACTCGATGTTACTTTGGTATTGCGTCTTCTACCTCATGCCCCGGTGTTGCCATCTTAACAAGGTCAACGGTGTCAATATCGTCGGCAAGTACCCCCTTAATACTTCGGAGGTTGTGCACGAACCTCCCGAGGTGCCGGTAGCTTCCAAAGACATGTATCTACTTCGCCCTTCATGCCAAAGCTCAATGGCCGAGTTCTCGAATCATGGTGAAATTGCCCTACATAATACAACCTCACATTCATACATTCGTTCCTACAGTGTCAGAATAGTATACTTACGATTACAATTAGCAATTCTTCGAACTCCTTGTCCATCCGATTCTATACAGAGGCATTCGCCCTTCTATCCCGTGCCAACAGCCTCGATGGTCGATGGGTCCGTTCTGCGTTTCTTGTTCCAAATGCGACCAAACTTTGCTTACAGAACTTTACAGCAGCGCGAGCCGTATCAATGAGCTTGCTCCACGGGTTGGTATGTCCGTCCAATATAGCCAGTATGAATATACAATAAACGAGTGCGAGGGTGATGACGAGCCAGGCACCACAAACCAACAGTCGGACTGTGATGGAAGAGTCGAAGAGACATGCGATTGAAAAGGCGACGAGGAATAGAATCACCCTGCGAGAGACAATTCAAGATCGAACCTGATAGAGATAAGCTGGGCGCCACTTACCCCCACATAAGAAGAGCGTTGGGTAATGAGTAGAGTATCGCCAGAGCCTCTAATCCCTGCTTGTTCTTTGGGAACGAGTGCAGCAAAAGGGCCTTCATGCACACTTTAGCGCGCGCTCTTATGCATACTACGAAGAAAGTACATACCGAGGCTTGTTTTAGGTCGCCTTTATTCCGTCTAGTCATTATCAGACCGATAATAACACTCCCGATACTAGCCACAATGGAAAGATAGCTAGCGATTTGAGCAGGAGATCTATCAGGATTCGCTGTACCCTCGTCTACAGATTGAATTGCCAAAAACGCGACATTCGCGTTGAGAAGCACGGTACCCTAGATGTGAAATCTCAAATTTGCGGCATAATCATGGGAGAGAGATACACACAAGTAGAATAGACTGTTGCCATTCAATGGTCATGTCGCTGATAAACTCGTTCCACGACGAGGCGTGTAAGATTCCGTCCACCCAAAGCTTTCCCAAGGTGTGGTAATGAGTATTGGGAGAATTTAACATCAAGGGTGATAGGATGTGCATAAAAGTGCGAGGTGCATTGTAGGACGCAGGGTAGTGCACTGAGCGATGTCTGTCGAGGCGCGCTGCTGGTTGGCCGTGGAAATGACAAAACCGCTGTCCTGCTGTGCATTTGGCGAAAGATGAGCGTTGAACGTCGTAGGAGAAACGTGCAAACTAGCATACCGAAAGCGCTCATTAACCTGCCTATATTGTCATGGTGAAAGGTCCCGGTGAGCATGCAGTAACGAATCGGAGGTTGTAATTACTCACTATATGGCGAGACGCATGTGGTGCTTTCCACATTCTCTATACTGGCATGAGTATGAGACTTTACAACACATTCCCGAAGAGCAGCTCACTTCGAATGTTATTAACCACCACTAACATGTGCCGTAGTTCATCGATTGTGTAGTAAACCGTGCTACTGAGAGATGTAAGGACATCTTTGGCAACGCTTGAGCTTTGAGATGAAGGTCAAAACCACACACTCACCTCCCATACTATGAACTAGGATATCTCGAAGCTCGTCGACATGGGACAAACTTAGGGAAAATGAATTGGGGAACAAATCACAATGATACCTGTTGGGATGCGTTTGCTTAGACATTCGTAGATCATTTTAGTAGAAAATTCACCAATACTGAGCCTCGATTACATGCCCTGCAAATGGGTGGAACTGAACATGAGGAAAACAGATAATGATGTCGGGACTTACGGATATGTGCCACTTCGGTGACGCCCTTGACCTCTGACCAAGCATACAGCGTCGATTCGTTGAGCTCGAATGTATCGAGCCAGAACACCATCCTCGTAGAGTGATCTACCAGGTAATATTTACATCGAACCTCCTCTTCCGAATCAATGGAAAGGTCAAAGACGACATTGACATGCGGGGAGAGATGGACGTTGTGACGATGGATGTATTGATCATACTCCCAGATGAAACTGCTCATGTGCGAAAGGATTGTGCTATCGTAGATGTTGGCGTCGGTGTACAGTCTCTGAAATATAATATAAGCTTGAACGTACTACTATGGGAGAAGGAAGAGTGAACCTTGGGCTCGTACATGAAATACCTGGCACCTTCCGGATGTAGGAACTCTTTCCAACCTGGAGGAAGCCTTCCGCTGGGGAAATAGATGTCAGTCACGGCGCAGAAAAGGGTAAGAGTGCTCACTCGTCAAAGCGCATCGTCATGAGTGGAATTTCATATGATGTCCGTTGCATTAGCCTAGTAGGTCGTCAGTTAAACCTTGATTGAGCAATAATATGGTTGATATCCCACATACACAATATCCTCTCGGGCATATCTTCCAAAACCTTCAGGAACAATTGTGCGGAAGGCTTCGGATGCTGTAGAAAGTCCTTGACCAGGAAAGTCCACTGTATCTTCGGCTAGAGTGATATGCGATCCATTCGTGTTGCCGGATGTCGCAGTGAGGCAGTAAGTGTGCGAGTGTGAGAGCCTTACATCGTGAGAGGTGAGCGTGGGTCTGCATGGCTCGATTCCGAGGTCTCGTGAAGATGTCGATACGCCAAGCCTATTGGGAGAGGAAGAATGCAAATCTGACGGTGCTTCGCTCGCGGAAGTGATTGCAGTGCCCTGCAGCATGACACTGGGTGTAACTGCTAAATGATTCCCCCAGGATTTTGTGGTAGATTTGGTCCAAATCGTTGTTGCATATCGCGCCACGAACGACCAGAGAACGCGGAGAAGAGATGAGAGGAAATTGCTCTGGGAGAATAGTCGTAGAACCTTGAGGAAGGCCTGTATGGCTGTCATCAGTGGATAACTCAAGGGGGTGCTGTTGTGGGTTCCATAATATGTACATCGGGAAAATGGGTGGCCTCCAAATTTGGTGCACCAACTTCGAAGATTTTTGGCCGTCACAGACCGCCAGTGCCCCATCCGAAAATGTGACCAACACCATTGCCCAGGAACGTGGGCAGCTGAAGGAAACCGGCACGTGGTCCTTTTAAAACGACCGTGACCGGGGTTTGCCGTAGTCACGGCATCGCTCAGCGCCCCGAAGCGCTGGCTTAGTATCATACTGGCTCGTTCTCCTCTGCTTACTTGCATCCCCGTACTACTATCATTCGGATTCGTTTACCTCAAAGTTCAAGGTGAAGATGAATTCGATTTAATATATATTATGTACCTATTTTCCCGACTCAGGATTTCGTGATATTCTGCTCTGCTGTTTCCGCATAATTCAAGCTGAACTACAAATGCCCCGGAAGTTTTGGACCACCTGGAACGTGTGTCGGTGGGCCCGGGATAGGGATTGTATAACTGCTATAGCAGGCCCTAAGTTGATAAGAAAATCAAAACAATGCTCTGACTACATAATTGAACTACCATACAGTGAAAGTCCCAAATCTAGACACACAATCGTCAGTATAATTTCAAATGTGGTATGATGGGACAAAGACTACTCACCTTTAGACACCTTCATGGATGGAGAATTGAATACGTGAGTGGTGGGTAAAAAGCAGATTCAAGTTGGCCTAAGGATCGACTCAGACACTTGCAGTGTAATTTATAAATCCGGGAGAGGTCTATTTACATCTTTCTCGTATCCCACTCTCATGAGAACGATCAAAAAACAATCTGTCACTGGTCAGCGTGCAGTGCACACAATACAATATATACATAGCAGCAATATTAATCGGAGGTTTAGCGCGAGAATTCGAAGCTATAACCACAGTTGGGAGGCTATTATCTATCCATATCTGCATAGGGGCGGCATGAATGCGCTTTGATATCACGATCCCTCTTGACAGCTCGGGCGTTGTGTTCTTCGGCCCGGGGAGAAGTAGGGAGAAGTGCATTAGCTGTGAAGTTGTAAAGACACGTACGTCAAGAGCACCTTGTTGAACTATTTCAACTCAATTTTGAGCCTCGAGAGGAGACAAAGTGACCCGAATGACGATGGTTTAGCCGAGGTTATGCACCTCAGCCTGTAAGCCTGCTTGCTCCAAAAACCTAGAGAATACAAAGACCAAGAGGTGTCAGATTTCCCAGATTCGTATACGCGAAGTTTCGCGTGGCAAGGTGATTGGCGGGACGGCAGGTCATGCCGACGATGACATAAACAGCATATTTCTTTCCCCTTCACCGTCATCGCAGACTACAATGTACCCTGTTTTCCTTGACTTCCTCCTATCCTCATCTTCCGCACGTCTGCAAATACAAGATTCATGTACAAGAAAGAAAATCAAGAGGCTGATTGAAGTAAATTTCTCAGTCTACCCTTGTTCATTCTTTTTGAAACTGAAGCTCCAGAGTGACTGGTACAATTGAGCTACGAAGTTGAGATCAGATGTGGTATCATGGGACAGTGAACCAGACTATAATGATGGTGGGTTCGCTCTGATATGCTCCGGTCATCTTTGTTCGCATTCACAGACTCTGGCTCTCAAGGCGTGATTGATATATGCAATCTTCGATTTGCTCATTTTCTGACGTGATACTTGAATGTTGAACTCAAATGGTTTAAACAGGATGAGCATAGCTCTGATGCTCATGCGACTGAACAGCATGAAATAGATGAGTGGGGCAGTCTGTCACTATCATCAGTGCTTGCCCACACAAGGGTTACATGGAACGTCGTCTACTCGCTAGCCTGTCATCCCGAAGGAATGCAAAGCTCGGACATGCTATAATCATTATTGAAGGAATAGGAACGGTAACTGAGTCACAAGGAGAGGCGGAAAGAGTGATCATTTGAGGTGCTGCTGAATGTCCGCTCGAATAATATGTAGTTCCCAAGTTGGGAAGACGTCATGTATAGATAATCGATAAAGAATACAGAAATCATATATTCATTGTGAACTCAGTACGTGGCCGAAAAACTATTACCGGGACAGAGGCCTCACGTTCGAAGACAGACGGGTTGTGTGTAGAAACAGAAACAAGGGATGTGTGCTGTCCGGCATGAGCTGCCGCCTCGCTTATCACCTTGCCACGCGAAACTTCGCGTATACGAATCTGGGAAATCTGGAACCTCTTGACAAAGACCATGCGAACTTAGTTCGGCATTTACGTACATATATCTCACCGCATTTCTTCAGAATTGCGCGATAAGCCGGCAAGACGAGGGGGCGCGCAAGGTTTTGAAAGGGATCACGATATATAGAATTGACGAGACTAACACATGAAGGAGATAGTCAGGAGGCACAATCTTTGATTTTGAGCTCGAGCGAAACCTACATTGCACCAGGAATGCGAAGATTCGTTCGCGTCTGGGACAGCCATGCAGGTCGTGGCTCGCCAGCCATTCGACGCCTTTACTAGTCAATACCTAGGAGCAATATTCGTGAAAAGCTAGATGCCGTATCAGTATAGCCACTTAGCATATCATATTCATCGGCGTGAATGCTACTCTCGGAGCTCCTAGAGGATCGGAACACGGTCGAAACGTCGACAGAATCCATGTCGAGCTGAACACATCAAAGTAGATGAGCAGACGCGTAATGGCTGGATCTGCTCTTGTAACGGTTGATTTAACGCGATTCTCTGTCGAAGCCGGAGGCGATGGTCGAACTTATATCAAAGCATGTTACTGGACACCATTGTAACCACTAACCTTGGTAGTGCACAGATCCTAAACGTAGCCTGTTGGTCACTTTATTGTAGACGAGTCACGGTTACTTTGCTAATAGTACTAGGAAATTGTCTTTTCGCGAGATATCACTTTCTCCACGAATGCTGGCGGCGCATTATACAGCAAGCTTGAAGTTGTAGTCCTCTCCATGCCTTGACATCGTTTCTTGCAACATCTGTCTTTGCAACGGCTCTTCTGAGGTACATCCTCCCCGTCAGTGGCATAATTTGGTACTTGTGAAGAAAAAAATTCCAGTTGAATCCAACACAGATATTATCGAGGTACTCACTTGGTCCCAAATTGTAGGCATTCTTGTTCGTCTTTCATGCCTATGCTGCAGCAGATCACCTGGTACGTGAAAGTGTTGGTTTCCTTGGATATTAGTGAGATGAGAGCTTTCAATGGTGAAATTGGAAGCTTCAAGTTCATGAGATACCATGAGAGTGGAAGGTAACCGGTAGTAGCGACGCGTTAGTCAAATGCTCGGCTTCGGCCGAAAACCCACGCTACATGCGCTTGATCACGACCATGTCCATGTCTACGCATCTCCAACGCTGCCAAATACGCTCGAGTGAAGCTCAGTGCTGAGGATCTTTGTTCGCGGCGGTTCAACGTATAATCCCGATTCCCTGACATCTCAAGCTTCAAGCACGGAAGTTGTGCTGTCACCGTGATGGGTGTAGTTACAGTCTACAGAATTTGAAGTCTCCTTAACCGATTTACGATGTAGAAACGAAGCGTTGAAATCGCACCTCCAGCTCCCATGACAGCTCGGGCGCGTAGCTGTGCTCTAGAAAATGGGTTGATGCTGGGATCAATTGAGGAATATATACTTATCTTGACGTTGAATTATGCAGAGGTACATAGGAGCATAGTGATGGAAGTCGTCGCGGACAACGTGAATCGCACCCAAGGTGTCCCGGTAATTAACCGGGAGTACGAGTCACCGGTCCGAGTCATCCGGACCGAACGATTACGGTCCAAAATACTCATCGCACCTTGACCTCGTTCCACTTCCTTCTTCAGCATCTTGCCGCCCATCCGAGCGGTCTCACCGACATCTCCGTGGACAAAGAATTCTGAATGAATCTCACAAGTAATATCGACGACCATTTGAACCTTCAGAGCTTCAAAACGTAGGTCGAAAACAATCACCCGTATCTTACGCGTTAGTCCAACCAACCCTCCCAGTTGCAACAGGCCAACGACCAGAATCACTTCTAAACCTCTAGAACTATGCTCCAGTGCTCATAACCTTGAGATTTCGGCGATTTTCGCAGTCAGGATAGTCGTTCCGTTTCGACAAGTTTCGCGGGCTGAGTTTAGATTTGGGGATACCGGCGGAGATGGAAGGCTTGGTGTGGACGCTCGGGTTTGCCATGCTTGGTTGAAAAGTATCTGATATTTATGTCCAGGTGAGCACTTTCGTAATTCTGTTCTTTCTCTTATTTTCCGAGTCAGAATATTTTACTGACACTGTATTGTCAACAGCGACCAGTCCAATGCAACCCCTGGTCTTCCTTCATCTGCTCGATACCCAGAAACGATTGTCAAGTTCTCTCGCCGTTCGTTTTGGAACTGTACATTCAGTACCAGCACTTCTCACCTACCTCATCTTCAAGTTCAGGCACCCCTTGCTGGGATTCTGAAGCTTCGAGAGCTTCTACAACAAAACATTGAGCAGAGTGTCCACAGGCTGGTTGGTTGGCTTTACCTCCTTGTTGTGCCCACGACGGTCAAAGATCATGGTTCCTAAATCCACATCGCACGGTGCTCGTTCGAAGCATCAGTCTGCTCGTTCAAAGCTGTCCCATGTCAACGACAGGCGCTGTGAGTGATATATTTCCTGTTCGCCGTATGGCATGACTCACCTACAAACAGAGTCCTGTTCTCGCGCTCAACGTCCAACTGCTGTGTGGACGCAGCTCTGGAATGATCATGCGTTCCCTACGCAACCTGATCCTCAACCACCATCTTCCCCATGGCATTCACAGGCTGCTCCCATGTTACTATTAACAATGGTATCTTTTCAGCTGTCGGGGGTAATCAGCACAATAACCATGGCTCGGGCACTGTAAGAAACCTAGTACATCTCGTGGATCCAAGTGAAGGACAGTCGGCAGCTTTGACTGAGGTACGTTCATATTTTACTTCATCTCACACGTCTTTCTGACCTTGAAATACTCAGTATCGCAAACTCAAGACGCCAGACATTCGTCTCAAGCGGAAGATAGCAAATACCCCAGTAAAGAGAGACGATCTGGAAGGCCAGAGAACAGGTTGGGGAAGATTGGATGCCCGTCGGGTCATCTACACTGCTACGATTGAAGATCGAGGGGAGAAGGAATTCTTGTATGTCAAATACGAAGGCTCCAATGCCATTCAGGTGAGGACACCATCATTTTCGATCAATTCCTGAAACAGCTGAGCAATTTGCATCCCCATAGGCCTACCAGCAAGATTTCAAAACCTTTTCCGCTGTCAAGTGTGTAGCCCATATCCCTGTTCCCGAATATTTCACGGGCTAATCGAGATGTAGGGATGTGAACTGGGTGGAGCTCTTTGGCTATATTGCCTACAACGCATTACCAGCACTCGTATTTTATGACGGTGAGGCCGAGGATTCTCGCCTATGATATAACTATGCTTATCTCCGTCTGTGATACAGCACTTGTGCCAGTGTCTCGCATATTTGAGCGAAGCGGCTTCTCGTGTATGTTGGAGATGTACCTTTGCTATGTGCGGTGAAGCTCATTGGCTATTCATTTTCTCTGCTCTAATCTTCCTCTTTACCCAGTCAGCTACAACACAAGGGGTGAATGCGCAAACGGTATGTCAACTCCTCGAAATACCAGCCCAATTCTTACAACTGAGCTTTTAGCTGTTTCGTGAACTATGGGTCAACCCCTGTAATGGCACGTTCCACCGAGGGCCCTATGTCGCTGATACATCCGACATATACTACCGAGTTTGGTCCTGGTCACCTCCCAGTGGCGACCATCCTTCTCTGGACCTCCAGACCTACAACAACACCGGCCTTCTTTTTCAATACCTCATTGGAATTCTTCCCATACGCAATATTGTCGAAGGAATCCACCAGTCTAACAAACTAGCCTCAGAGTGGCTCAACAACGCAGACGCCAAACTCATCCTCTCATCCCTTCCTGGCATGATCTATCACAGAACTTCCCGAGACATCATCGCTCGATACCGAGGAGATAGAGAGAGATGGTATTACTACCCCCGGAAGGAACGGTTTCGCGTATCGGATGTTATGCGAGAAAACACAACTGTAATGGATGATGGATCCATGAGGTGCGTTGGAAACGGTGTTAAAGTGGTTATTTGGGCTGATTGGGAGGATAGATTTATGTTGAAGTTAGCGGACATTGCCAGCGTTGAGTCGTTTCAGTTGTATTACGATTTGCAGCCCGTGGGTGTGTGGGTTTCCTTTGTGGAATCGTGGGTATCGCAGGCACATGGTATTTTCAGCCAGCTTGGAATTGAAGAGGCTGAATGGAGGGATTATTGTGAGTTTATTGTGGTTATTGTCAGATGGCGGTACTGATAGATGTATGATAGCTATTTTCGGTCACTTTCATTATCAATTCGAACGCGTACAGTACGAAGAGGAATCACATACATCAACCGACATCCCCACCTCAACCCCAATATACCTCTTCATCCGACCAGTCCCCTGCCCCTCTGATGACGAAAACGGGTGGGATGTTTGGCTGGCAGGGAGGAGGTACTACTGGTCGTTTGACTCCGCTGGGAAAGAGGTCTCGGAGGATGAGCGGCAGAGGTTGGGCCTTCCGTCATTCAGGACTTCCGTCAAACTATGGCATGAATGGTGGAATCGCGACGCCTATAATGCGACTGAAATGGTCAATCGTCATGAAGGCTTTGATTCCAAGTCATTAAATCTGGCTAGATCTCTTGGGCATCCGATCCTCGAAGTTGTTGGTGGTGACACGCGTTTTGAAGAGGTCGATGACAGTAAGCTCACCCGTTCTTCCTTTGATGCATAGCTCTAACGCAGAGCATTTGCAAGATGATAAGGTTCAAGATGCAGCTATCGTCACGGGCAACGGCGGGCGTGGAAGCGTTGGTGTTGAAACTCCCGTGGATGCCCAGCCCAGCCCTACAGTGGATGTGCATTCAAGACCCCGCAATTCCCATTCCAACTTCATGAAACTGTGGGTTCAACGGCTGAAGGCGAAATACTCTGGACGTCGGAAGCAGTCTTAAACACTCTTGTTTGCGTTCCTATCATGTTCTGTTACATTAGCTTGTCCTAGTTCATCCTACCATATATGTACAGCAGCTAAATGTACTGCTAGTGTGAACGAGGATTGTATAGTTCTCAGACAAAGATCATTCGAGTACCAGCACCTAAATGGTGGTGTGCACACGCAACTGTAGGCCTAACCACTTATCGTCAACTGCATCCTCAAGGTGTCATAGACTTGCTGGAGTGGGCCGCCGAAACGGCGGCAAAGTCGAGTCCTCGAAGGGTGGTATCAGATGATCTTTTATCAATGAATCGGTATAGCAGGCAAGCAGCTACTCGTTAGTGGCGACCACTACTAGGCCTGTCACTGGTGACACTGAGCGGTACTGACCCGCTGAAAGAAAGGTTACAGGTCTAACTCGTTCCTCTGGGAACAACATTGAACGTCAAACTGGAGCTTTCAAAGCTTCTGTCGTCACAGGGAATCCTTATTTAAGACCACTACATATGGCAGTTTATTCGCACACAAAAGGGTCCCAAAAAGGCAACTTTTGGCTCACAAAGACGAGTCCTCGTACCCTCGGACTCGTAATAGGCTTGTCACATCCTAAGTACGTGACGCGCAAGCCGGTTACTTGTGGGTCTTAATTTGGCATCGAGCAGTGATATCTTCCATTTTCTAGCACTACCTCCCTTGAAGCAGGCCAGATCGCATTTTCACCGTCACTCTTCACCAATGTCCCTTCCTCGTCCACTCTAATCCGCCAACGACCAATGACACACCCAAAATATTAGAGCTCAAGTCACGACCAAGATTCCTACTGCATGATGTTCTGACTCCGAGGATTTCTCACCATTGCCAACGCAACTGTTTTCTCTTGGTTTTCAGGCTTCAATATCGTTCACCCGACCTTTTCTTTCCCATAGTCTACTCAGACTTCAAGCTTCAAGTCGGTTTCGCTCTACAGCCCTCCGCACACCTTTTGGACGATATGGGCAATCAGGCGTCGTTTGTGCCAGGTACGGCTAGCCATGTCATTCTGCTCATCAACCTTTCTCAACCCCGTTTTATCTCAGTGTCCCTGTGCTCGTCCCCTACGGAATTCGAAGAAGGAGAAAATGAAGAGCGAGGTCGGAAAAAAAGAACTTGGTTATGGCTTGAAGCGCAGGGTCAACTTGTGAAGGACAATCGCCAGCATGTTGCTATAGTCGCGACCCTGCTTCGACGGGATATGGGGTATAAGATGACGAGTCGTGTGAGGTCGCTGTCATGCACGATGAGTTTTTGTTGTGAGCTCCTCAATCTCTCTACGTATCCCTCGCTGATCTAAACATTACAGCAGCCTTGGAAATCACTCGTTCAAAGCGCCATCCTCAGGAAAACAAACCTCTCAATGACCTACCCATTCCCTGACTCGCACCTCAATCATCAAGTAGATAGCCTTTATATTTCTCCTCGGGAGATTTAGAGCCGGAATCATGGTGGTGGTTATATAAATATTCCCAATGACCGAGATGAAGGCCGGTGATGAGAGTCATGGTTGAGCGATATATCAACATTTGGGCTCGGTCAGAAGGATATACCGGTGCATCGCAAGACTTCGGAATGGTATCAAACTACAGGTGAATATTCAAACCACCACTCTGTTATATACTCGATACTGACACCCAAGGGTAGTGTTCATGTTCTCGTCGGCTTTACATCGTCGTATGCGAGATTCTCGAGGAACGTTCAATCGGAATACTCATTACTAGGAGCATCGAGGTGAGGTTCTCAGATGAGCTACTTTCGCTGGGTATTGACGTGTATCTCGTTCAGCTTTTCGAACTTGAAATATGTTCTTACAATCCACAGGTCGATCGCTACTCCAGTCAGCTCGTACCGTACAGGATCTACAACCCCATGAGCGAGATGCATATCCCATTTTGTCCTCTTCACGCTCCGGCTACTTTTCGAGATTAGAATTGGCTTCGAGACCTGCTCCTCGCCCTAAAGTACTCAAGGCCCGGAAGTGCGAGCTGGAGAATGCAGGAACTGAATCTCGGTTGCTGTGCAGCTGAATGACTACCAGCCTATCTCCGTCAGCGGATGACGCTGTGCCAACGAAAGTAGATGCAGGGGGTCCGCCAGCAATGGTAAACTCTCGTCATCGGGGGCACGAGAAGCTATACCATCCTTGAGTTAGGCAGTTGGTGTCAAGAGGAGATAATTGACATCTGCTGCTGATTCTGATTCGCGCTGAGGCGCGCTTCCCTTGTCCTTGGCAGGAGGCAGTCTGTCCAAGTCGGATCCTGTCTCTGTAGGACCATCACTTCCTTCTCCGAATTATCGTTTGCGTACCGGCCACGCGTGGTTTCATCATTGGCTTCATCCTCTTCATCTTTTCGTCCTCGTCTCTATCCTCGTCTTCGCCATCCCGATAACCCTCTTCTCCATCTTTCTCGCCCGCCTTTGTCGGTGCTGGTGGCTGACCAATCTTGTCAACTAGCAGGGTGTTGATTGCGGAACATGTTGCGAAGTTCCAAGAGAGGGGGCCGGAATCCTTGCCTCGTTTGCGAAGGGTCTGCATGATGGGCTGGCGCGAAAGCGAAAGGGCAGAAAGAAGTTGGGGGGACAATGGAAGTGAGCAGAATGCACCAAGCGCGTCGAGTCACTTTTGTGCAGCAATCACGTGAAGGGTTGAATCCTTGTGACTTGCTGCCGATCTGTAACGCCTTTCCTCTCCACCATCATGCCTGCGCTACACGACCTTCCTCTTCTCAGTCAGTTCACAGCATGCGATGCAGGAGTGGAGGATCCCATAGAGACGATGTACTTGAATCCTCCTGACTATGAAAAGGAAACAAAAACACCAGTAAGGATTCTCAATAATTCGGAGCCTTGAATCCTGATTCTTCGACGTACTTTTCAGCTATACCCGCTTGAGTTTTTCATGGGCCTCAACTTTGAAGAATTGAAGCTCGAGATGTCTCCCAACATAATACACGGTCAGTTCATTCTCAGTCATCTTCCGCGCAAAGTTCTAATCGGAGCCTAGTTCGTGCCTCCGTCAAGAAGTTGCTGCAAGACCAGAAATTGGCTTTGGTGCCAATGAAGGACGTCGTGGACAAGGTTCTAAAAGTATGGGAGCATAATAAGAAGTGCAAAATATATGACAGGATACGGTATACCGAGGTGAGGAACCATACAACCACCGTCCTTTATTAACGACGTCAAGTAGTTTCTCCCACAACAGGAACACAAGTATCGCCTTCGGACAATCGGTTTGAAATCTCCCCTTTCCCTTATCCTGCCTGATGGCAGTCTCCAAACCTTTTGTCCACCATACAAAAAGATGCCGCACGTTCGCTTGTCAGCTTGCGTATTCCTGGTTATCAACAACGCTGCGCGGATCCTCTTCGACCAAATTGTGATGAGAGGGCGGCCGTCGAAGGGTCTCACAGAGTGCAAGATGATGACCATGTTTGCACGGTGGCAATCGGCACCGCCTACCTTTGCTTGCAAACCCGACTGGCGAGCATTGGCGCATCCTCTCGACCGAACGGATGACCCCATAAAGGACATCCTCAATCCCAAAGAAGACTTTCCTGTTCCCGACCTCATCCTCGATACCTCATCCTCGACGACCGATACCACTCTCGACACGGAGATCGTGCTGAAGTTGTGGCCACGTATCAAGCCTGAGCCAGAGACCGATCGCTGGGTAGGCTGGATGAAGAATATCATTGACCATAAGCTTCCGTTTGCGAATGAAGTGGTCAATGATGATGATAAGCGGGTGCGGTCGTACGCGAAAGAGAAGAGTCGGCCATACGAAGAGGTGATGCGTACGAGTCGTGCATCGGTTCGATATGCTCCCTACCTACGATCAAAGCCTAAACGAAAGGCTAAAGACGACATATCAGCCATGATTATTTGACTTTATCATTATACGCTGGATTCATTGGACATACCCACTGCATCGTTAGCATACCATAGCATACCATGTGTCATTAGCTAAATCACTACATACCTAGCAATCATTCAGATCTAGTCGATTAGCAAAGGATTGTGGTCACGATTCCGTTTACAAGGTCCGCTTCCTTTCAGCTTCCTTCTAAATGCAATGTTACAGCGACATCTTTCTTTTATCGAGCACCACCCCTTCAAAACAGGTCGTATCACATCTTTTACGCCCATCTCTTCCTGGTACACCCCAAACTGCTTATCCTAATCCACGACAGACGCAGCTCCATGCACACCCACAAAAAGACCCGTATCCTATTTTCACCTCTTCGCGCTTCGTACTCATTTCGATCATAGCGGCCACTGATTAATTAGAGACATTCAAGACGGGAGGACGCTTTTCGACTACTTAGAAACCACTTTCGGATCCAGAATTGGCTTCGAGTCCTGCCCCTCCGATTCAAGGCCTGGAAGTGTGAGCTGGAGAATGCAGGCACTGAGTCTCGGCTGTTGTGCAGCTGAATTCAAGCTTTGAATATGTTTCTCGAAAGCTCGTCGGATTCGTAATATAGGCGATGTATTATCTAGCGTTAATAGGAATAGAATGGCGTTTTACAATACGGAAATCTACAGCACAGCTGTAGAATGAGGATATACGTTAAAGGAGAGGCGTAATTCATGGTTCGTAAGGGGGTGAGGTTCAATAGGCAGGGAAGGAATATGGTTGGTAGATAAGTGATACGATATGGAATAGTGGCGCAAATGGAAGAGACAAAAGCAGAGTAAGGAAGGTTATGAGCATTGAACCCAAATAGCAGCGAGAACCTAAGAACGACCTGGCTTATACTCGGCCGAGCTGTTCCTCCTTTTCTTCTTCCTCTTAGGCCCAGTCAGGGAATGTCGCGAGCCCTCATCGTCGGTGATTTCCACTGCAGGAGCAAAGGCCGTGAACTGCGATGTAGCATCACTTTGAGCTCGAGATCGACTTGCTTCATTGGGAATTGTTGAACTCGATGCTGAAGCCTGCATCGCAGAGGTCCTCAATCTGGTGGAGTGCCTTCGTGAAGGGATACTTGGAGGTGGCACAGCTGACTGGGAGGATGACTGTCCTGGGCGTGTGTCCGTGTCATGAGGAGGTAGCATGAGTGTCTTGGGAGCACCACGTCGAGTTCTTCCGCGAGTTGAAATCTGAGGCTCTGATGCGACATCGGATCGAGCAAGAGCCGCTCCAAGTGCGTCCTGTTTGCGCTTCAAGCCTCGAATTGCAGAGACTGGAGACGTGTCCTGAATGTCTGTCTTCGGTGCCTTAGGATATCCGCGGAGGCGTTTATCGATGCTGCCAGCCAATGCAAACGACGGTCCTGCAACACCTACCGGAGCAGATGCAAAAGATGGAGCAAAGATTTCGGCCCATTGACTACCGGTAGCCTGACTATCTCCGTCAGCGGATAGCGCTGTGTCGACAAAAGTAGATGGAGGGGGTCCAGCAGCAATGGTGGAACTCTCGTCGTCGAGGTGATGAGAAGTCACACCATCCTTGGGTTGAGCTGCTGGCGCTAAGAGGTGGTAATCGCCTTCTGTAGGTCCCGATTTGTGCTGAGCTGCCTTTCCCTTGTCCTTGATTGGTAACATTTCATCCAAATCGGGGTCCGGGTCTGCAGGTTCACCATCTTCCTTCTCCGAGGTATTGTTCGCGTCCCAGTGGTCGTGCGTGGCTTTATCTTCGTCTTCATCTTCTTCGTCCTCGTCCTCATCTTCGTCCTCGTCGTCTTTATCCTCGCCCTCGCCCTCGTCTTCGTCTTCGTCCTCGTCCTCTTCCTCGTCTTCGCCTTCATCATCGTTCTCATCTTCATCCCGACCTTCGACCTGGTCTTCTCCCGTGTTCTCTTCATCGGCAGCCTTAGTTGGTGTGGGTGGTGGACCTTGGTATCCTGTCATCCACTGGGCAAAGATATCTACGATATCAGAGACACGAGAGTCCAGGATGTTCAGCGCTGAGATCTCAGCTTTGCCGAGCTCGCGAAGCTTGCAGCCTGCATTGAAGATCACGAAAAAAGGATGGATATGCAACTTGAATCTGAATTCCTCGCGTTGCTTCTCGTTGCATGGCTCGAATTGAGTGTATCCTGGAGCATTGGCGAATACTTCATCGTCTGGATCCTCCGAAAGCCCCTTCGAGAAGTCGAGCGTCTTGATGAAAACCGACCGATCAGGGTTCCACTTCAGCGGGAAGAACGTGTAAGACCATGGTTGTCGCCGCTTCACTTTGAATACCTGTAGTTTCATGGCATTCATAGTCAGCTCCCGACTGTATTTATCGATTGAGTGAAATACACACCTTGTCAAAAGCAGCTTTGGGTTGGGCCATATCTGTGTACTCCAATATCTGCTCCAAGAGTTTGCGCTGCGGCAGAAACATGAAAGCGCCAGTATCAAAGGCCTTGTGCAAGTTCGCCTGCACTGTATTGGGTGTTGCATCTCAATAAAAGTCCCTCCATAACAATGAATCGAATACTGACTGAGTACAACGTTGGCCGACTGGTCGACGTTCAGCGTGCCACGAGATAGCCCCCATTGATTTTCCATGTGATGCACCTGTACGGATATCAGTAAATGGCAGAAAACATTGGGCAGACGATTACTTACAAGTTTCAGTGGGGTACTTTTCTCCGCAACATGACAGAACTCATTGTCCGCATTTCCTTTGAAACTTTCCTGTGTTATTCCACAACGTTTGCCGCAGGTGGAGGCCTCGACGACCCTAGCTTTCTCCAATTTGGTAAGTGAGATCTTCTTGTCGGGACTTCCGATTTTTCCTGGGAGACTTCGTTAGGCGACCACGGCGTTCAGCCTTATCGTTGTACGTCCCGTCCACACTTGATCCAGGATCCGACGATGGAAGTGGTGTTGATTGTGGGTCGCGTTCTGAAGAATTGAGGGGAGGGGTCTGCTCATCGCGTCGCTTGTGTAGAGTCTGACGCTGCATGATACTGCTACGACGGAGAGCCTAACTTCGGACAGGAGAATTAGTAACACTTCGAAGGAGAAACGAAGTAACTGACCGTAGCAGCAGCCCGACTTTAATAGTAGTCGTGCAATTTGGGCCACCATCATCCTGCCACAGCTGAATCAGTAGGACAATGTGAAGGAAAGAAAAGAAGAGCGCCGCGTGAGTCACATTGTGTGACAGATTGTGGCCTATTGTCACTGGACTCACGTGGACGTTGAATTGTTGTGACGGTTACGTGTTATACCCCAGAACGCCCGGCTCACCGTCTTTCGTCTCAACCCGTCATGGCCAACCTACACCACCTTCCTCTTCTCAGTCAGTTCACAGCATGCGAGGAAGGAATAGATGATCCCATCGAGATGATGTATTTGAAAGAACCTGATATCGAAAACAAAACAAGACTACCGGTAAGTATCCTTTCACCATACTCAGTTGCGACAATCTTTTATTCATCCGAGGCATCTCTCAGCTATACTCGCTTGAATTCTTCATGGGTTTGAACTACGGGGAAACGAAGCTGAAGATGTCTCCGAACATAATATATGGTAAGTTTGCTTTTATCAATTTCCCATTCAGCGATTTACCCAGAGAACTAGTCCGATCCTCTATCAAGAGGCTGCTGCAAGAACAACAACTGGCTTTAATACCGACAGAGGAGGTGGTAGACAAGCTTCTGGAAGTTTGGGATCATAATGAAAAATGCAAACTTTTGCATAAAAGGATACGATATACCGAAGTGAGGATCCTTCCTCAAATTGTTGTCCATTACTGACATCAAGTAGGTTCTCCCACAACAGGAATACGAATATACGCTTCGAACATTCGCTCTCAAAAACCCCCTTTTCCTTATTATGCCCGATGGCACTCGCCAAACCTATCAATCACCGTTCCACAAGATGCCCCATGTTCGTTTGCAGGCTTGTGTATTTCTGGTTATCAGTCATTCGGCTCGGACACTGTATGACCAAGTTGTGAGGAGAAGATGTCCCTGGAATGGTCTTGTTGAAAGCAAACTTGTGGTCATGTTTACACATTGGCGCACGGCGCCGCCGACGTTCGCTCGCAAACCTGACTGGCAGAAAATGGCACACCCTCTTGACCGGACGGATGACCCCATCAAAGACATCCTCGTCCCGAAAGCCGACCTCCCTGTTCCAGACCTTATCCCCGACACCTCATCCTCAACAACAGATAGCACTCTCAACACGGAGATCGTGCTGAAGTTGTGGCCGCGTATCAAGCCCAAGCCAGAGACCGATCGCTGGGTAGGCTGGATGAAGAATATCATTGACCATAAGCTTCCATTTGCGGACGAAGTCGTCAATGACGATGATAAGCGGGTGCGGTCATACGCGAAAGAGAAGAGTCGGCCATATGAGGAGGTGATGCGTACGAGTCGTGCATCGGTTCGATACGCTCCCTACTTACGACCAAAGCCCAAAAGAGGGGCTAAAGACGATATATCGG
The DNA here is from genome assembly GCA_037176845.1 of Paramarasmius palmivorus. Classification (NCBI taxonomy): domain Eukaryota; kingdom Fungi; phylum Basidiomycota; class Agaricomycetes; order Agaricales; family Marasmiaceae; genus Paramarasmius; species Paramarasmius palmivorus. Next base: position 53,994 of record JAYKXP010000099.1, read on the forward strand.
TCATGATTATATGACTTTTATCTTTATACCCATTGGATTTATTAGACATACATACGCATTGTATCATTAGCACATAGCATACCATCGCATACCATAACATGTATCATTAGTTGTACCACTACATACTCACCAATTATTCGGATCCTTTCAATTAGCATTTCTTTTCGTTCTTTTTGGCCGTCTACTCCAGTGAGTTCCTCCAACCTGTCCAACAGATTGTCGGCATCGGTAGGCATCGGTGATCAAGGCGCCACGTTCGCATCGGCCGAGACGGACAGGTCCATTGAAGGAGATGGTGTCTTCGGAGAATACGCCAGAATCCACCATAACGACTTGAGATCATGGCGGAAAGGTAGCCTGCGTGAAAATCGTCTTGATGTTGCTGCACTCTTGAGGGAAAACGTGGTGGTGTTTCATAAATTCGATGTAAATTATGACACAAGATATTTTTTTCTGCAGGAAGACCAGTTAACACGGCAAAATGGTACAGATGATGAGAGTATGTACCGTCTTTCCATTACAATCTTGGGTTCGAATACCAGCTCCTCAGCGCTTTCCGTGATTCGATCCGCCAACGACCGATGTCACTCCCAAAACGTTGAAGCTTAAGCCCATTGCGTGGTATTTTGACTCAGAGTGGATGAGGAAGGGACATTGGTGAAGAGTGACAGCGAACGCGTGATGTGGCCTGTTTCGAGGAAGGTAGTGCTAGAAAAAAGGAAGATATCGCTGTCACATTGAGATCAGCAAGGGATATTCAGAAGGAGGTTGGAGAGAACTCACAAAGGACCTGGGATAGTGCTTTTGGTTGTGATCAAAAGGATGTCTGCAGCACGGGGTTTTCGGCCGAGGCCGAGCATTTGATCAACGCGTCGCTACTGGTTACCTTCCACTCTCATGGCGTTTCATGAAGCTTCCAACTTCACCATTGAAAGCTCTCATCTCACTAATATCCAAGGAAACCAACATTCTGTTCACTTTCACGTACAAGGTGATCTGCTACAGCATAGGCATGAAGGACGAACAAGAATGCCTACAATTTGGGACCAAGTGAGTACCTCGACAATATTTGGGTTGGGATCGGCTGGAATGTTTTTCTTCGCCAGTACCAAAGCGTTCCAATGGGGAAGGTGTACCTCAAAAAAGCCGTCGCAAAGACAGATGTTGCAAGGAACAATGTCAAGGCATGGAGAGGACTACAAGCTTGCCGTATAATGCACACCGCCAATGTTCGTGGAGAAAGTGATATCGAGTTTGTGCACGTTCTTTATGATGGCCGCGATGCTTTCAAGGTCGAAGGATATTCTTAGTTTGTTTTGCGAATGCTCATTCTATATCATACAGGCATACCAGCAGGATTTCGCGCAATTTTCCTCCGTCAAGCCAGTCTCAATCTCCTTTGTACATGCTCAACACAGGCCTAACTGATAGCAACAGGAATGTTAGCACAGTTCAGCTTTTTGGATATGACAACTGGTTACCGGCCCTGATCTTCTATGACGGTGTGTATGCAACTTGAAGTCTAGCTACATCTCACTCACAGCTCATGCAGCACTCGTGCCAGTAGCACATATCTTTGAACGAAATCGTTTCTCGTCGCTTTTACACACATACTTCGGGTATCTGGTATGCGGATCCTTTTTCACGCACGCGGCAGTCCTGATTAACTAGTACTCATGTGTCGGCACCAGTTTGGGGTGGCAAAGATTGCAGATAGTGACACGGTTAGTAAGCCCTATACCCTAAAGCTCCCAGATACTGACTTTTCTTTGCACCTATCAGGCCCTCTGTGAGCTCTGGGTCGAGCCAAGATCCGGTACATTACGCATAGGGCCCTATGTCAGCGATTCATCCAATATCCTCTATACTGTAGACTGTTCTCAGACAAGCCCTCTCCAATTCGGAGACAATACCGAACCTCTATCCATCCAGGCGTATAATAACCCCAATGTTGTCTTCAACTACCTTGTTCAGAACACCTCTATCGAAAACATTATCCGGGGAATCCACTGGTCACGCAAGATCGTCACCGAACCTATGCAACATAACGACGACGCCATCTCTTTGTTACGTTCTCTATCTGGCATGGTTTACAATCGGATTCGTCGACAAGCTATTGCTTGCTGGCCAAGGAAGAGTGATCGATGGATGTATAGATTATGGGAAGCAGAAGGTGTGTTGCCCGATACGGTTCTGGAGAGTAGGTTACTTATGGCTGACGGCTCCATACGGTTCGTGAACTCGTGTATCCTCGACTATGCGTGGTGTTTTGTGCTGACTGCGGTAGATGAAGGTTCAAAATGTCACTATCAAACCTTCGAGATTTCCAAACAATGTGGCTCGATTACAGGCTACTTGCCACAAAAGAATGCGCCTCATTTTCGGCGTCTTGGGTTTCACAAGCGCCTAGCATTTTCAGCCAACTTGGGATCAAGGGTGATGAGTGGGATAAGTATTGTGCGTTTGATCTTTGTTCCTCGAAGGCGTTGGCTGATGCAGATAACTCACCGTTTACAGCCATCTTACATGGTTTCTGGCTCGTCTTCGAACGCGAATTAGAGTGCCAGCCACCATCGTCAAGAGGCTCAGCGCTTCCTGGTGATACACCAGTTTACTTCTTCGTTAAACAAGTCCCTTTAGGTCATTCCAAGGCTTTATGGGACCTGTGGGCCAAAGAGACGAAATATTTTTGGTCTTTGGATGAAACTGGAAAGAAAGGGTTAGTCGATACGCAGCTAAATCTTCCTTCATTCACTTTTAGCATCGAAATTGATCATGTCTGGTGGGATAGGGTTGCGTACGAGACAGTTCGTAACCTCCATGTGGTGGAAGGTGTTGATTCCTTCGCTCCGGATATCACCAGGACTCTTGACCTCCCTGTCCTTGAAGTCATTAGGGACCGGGCCACCTTCAAAATTAAAGAGGTAGATGCCTATCTCTCTTTTGTGACGTTCAGCTACTTTCATCGTTTTAGTTATGAAGAGAAGCTGCGACGAATAAGTTCATCAGAAAGTTTCGCATAAGTACCGATTAGCAACAGAAGCTATCGAATTTGGAGTGTCCACTGGCAAGGTTTACAGCGTATACACTTGTAACAATATCCTTGCAGAAGCCCCGGCCAGCCTGAGCTTGCGCTACTGCGTTTGTCATAGATGTGAACGAAAACAGTTGATTGTGTGTCGGGGTTCCGGAGATAGAGTCGGAAGTAACGGGCTCGACCATTCTTTGAGGAGAACATGTACAATGAGTGAATAGGTGAAGGGAGGCAGACGAGATGACAGTAAAGTTTGAGGACAATGAGAGTGGAAGGTGACCTGTAGCGACGCGTTTGAGTAGCCTTAACCAAGACTCTCAGTCCTTTGTGAGTTCCCCAACTTCCTTCCGAATACCCCTTGCTGATCTCAATGTGGCAGCGACATCTTCATTTTTTGGCACTCAACGCTTTTGCTACAAATTCCACCGTTACTCTTCACCATGTCCGCCTCGCCCACTCTAGGCTGCTAGCGACAAATGACATTGACATGCCCGAATCATCAGAACTATAGTCGACTATTCACAACCAAAAGTCTTACATTATGATGCTCTGACTCCGAGGATATCTCGCCAATGAGCTTGGGCATGCGAGGAAAGAGTTTTCAAACGGCGTCGAATCATGGAAAGCATTGGGGAGTTGGTATGTAGGGGGTAGACTTTGGTCGGTTTGGTTCCAACCACCGTGGTATCTAGAAGGCGAGTTTCCCAGCTACTTTTCCTGGATGTCCCTTTGACGTGCCCTAATTTGACGCAGCCCCGAACGCAACTCCTCTAATTTTATTTTCCCGGCCTAGTCTTTCCCATAACCTACCCAGGCTTCGCTCTACAATCTTCCGCATACCTTTCGGACGATATGGGCGGTCGGGCATCGTTTGTGCCGGGTACGGTTAGTGTCGTTCTACTCATCAACCAATCTCAACCTCTTCAGTCTCCCCGTGAATTCGAATGAAGAGAGAGGTTGAAAGAAGAAAATGGTCATGGCTCGAAGCACAAGATCAACCAATATGAAGGACAACCGTGTTTCTGCTCAACCGGATATCCAACATGAGAAGACAACTCGATAAGGTCACCGTCATTCACAATGGGTCTTTGTTGTGAGCTCCTCTATTCCTTCATGTAGCCCTCGCTGATCTGAACATTACAGCGGCCTTGGGAATCACTACTCCTGTCAACAAGGTTTTTTCACCCCGGACGACACCTGAAGATACTCTATCAATACATCCTCACATCGTTCGCTCTTCCTGGCACTCCCAAACCCATCGAAACAGTTCATCCTGCGCGTCATTCCGCAACGATATCTCGTTCACGAACGACACAAACCACACACCCCAAAACATCCATAGCAAGCTCGATGCTACCGCGTGGCGTTATGGTCCCGATATCCCACCATTGCGAACGCGACTAGTCGTCAAGCTATATTGGTACGCAGACGTGTTCCGGTGTGGATTCTGGTTCGGTTCCTACACCCACACCTTCAAGGCGAGTATCCCAGCTGCTGTTTCTGCTTCTCTTTTTGACGCGCCTTATTTAGACCCTGCCGAGGATTCACACCCCAATGACCAGGAAACAGTACCGGTCATTGGCTGTCGTTCATGGCGCGTTGAGGGCCTTGGGTATGCGGTGTCGAGATAGTCGTGTAGGCCGGTCAGAAACCGACACCGGGGAACGATGGAGGTGAGTACGACGCCGAAGCTGGAAAGATCCCTTCGTCACCAACGACTATGCATCTCGTATCCCGTGTTGATAGCTCGCCTTCTACTTGATCAGTCATATCTCCGAAGTCACCATCTTTATTCGAGATTACACCGCTCACTTGGAGGATAGTGTTTACGATTCTCGCGACGGTATGGTTTGGGTGTGCTAGTTACATGGGTCCACTTCCCGGGGCGCTTAGCTGCCCCTGTGTTAGCTGCAAACATGTATCTTGCTTGCGGTACGAGGGCCAATAGAGTTCATATTGATGGTCATCGTTTCGTACATTCAACATTCATTGCGTTCTGTAAGGGCGACATCCCGATCTAATGGATAGGGAAGCATTCCTTGTTCTATACAGATTCACGATTGTTCTTGCGACGCTATCGGCGAGGCAAACCTTTCTAGACGGTCTGCAGCTCCGAGCGTAACGCCTCTCCGGAGGTTCCATCAGTATTTAGGCCTGTATGTCAATCAGAGTGTCTTTGCATGTAGAAATAGCAATGGTGAGTACGTGAATGCTAGAGATTACTACTTGGTGTCGTTAAACGCTCGCTTGAAGCGCAATCACATCCCTGGTATTACTGTGAATAGCGTCCGAAGACATATCTGCCTCTTGTCTGTTTTCCCCTCTCCTAAACTGGCCTGTAACACCCCTCCATGACGCCCCTCTGAGTGCTTTGCTTATCTTCTCCACAAAAGCGATGACCAAGCCCGCCGTGTCTTCGACCCCACTCGCAAGTCGGTCCCACGTTATGTATCCTGCGCTGAACGGCTCGTCCCAGCTGGCAAGGGTAAACATGCACCAGATCAAAAGAAGCGCAATGATGGCCCATGTAATACAGATCAAGAGGGGAACTGTGATAGCGGAATGGCGCAGACACATGAAGGAGAAGCCAACGAGGAACAAGACGACTCTATCGGGATGTGAGCATGCACCACAGTGTTGGTTGGCTAGGAGATATGACTGACCCCCACATCAAGAGGGCAAATGGCACTGAATACAGGATTGCCAGCGTCTCTAGCCCCACTCGTTGTTTTGACCACAAAAATATATCCTTTGAGAACAAGACCTTGATTAGTGAACATCATGATATATGTTAAAGCAGCACGCACTGCGTTCAGAGCCAATTCTCGAGCCCGAAGTTTATTCTTTCGTGTCAGCATTAGACCAATAAGAATACTCCCGATACTAGCCATGACAGACAGATAACTAGTTATTTGCGCAGGGGACCTTCCCGGGTTTGCCGTATCTTCATCAACAGACTGAATGGCCAAGAACGCGACATTGCCACTCAGTAAAACGGTGTCCTAAATGTGTCCTTCAAGAAATCAGAGCAAATTCTAGATAATCACGGCAGACGCACGAGCAGGATTTGCTGTTGCCATTCGGTGTGCATTTCGCTAAAATACTTTGTCCAGCGAGCGGCGTGTATTTGCCCATCAATCCATATTTTGTCCAGCTCTCGACAATAGGTTTCAGGTGCAAAAAACAACGGGGGTGACAGAATCCTCAATAGCAGCGAACGGGGAGTTTTAGAGCCTGGAGGTATATAGACGGATTGATCCCAATCGAGGCGTGCTGCCAATTGACCATGGAAATTTTTGAATCGAAGTCGTGCTGTTGGTGATGAATGAGGAAAGTGCTGTCACTTCAATAGATATCAGCGTACTGAAATTGTGCATCAATCTACCTATGCAGCGAAATTCAGTCGAAATATATCAACAGATGGAAACACTTACTATACGGCTGGACGACCTTACTGCCATGCATGTTGTCTGCCAATCGCGTCATGAGTATGATGACTCCCATAAATTCCCATAGTCAGCCTACTTTGGATATTATTGACCATTTCCAACATCTGCTGCAACTCGGTCGCCTCATACGGTACTGTGGTTGTGGAAGACGTGATGACATCTGAGAGTGCACTTCATATGGTTTCCAATGAGAAAAATAAAACAGAATGATTATTCACCTCCAATACTATAAATGAGGATATCTCGAAGTTCTTCCACAAGAGATAGCGTTAAGGACAAAGAATCCGGGAACCATTCACAATGACACCTTTCGAGAGAAAGTAGTATGATTCACTAGCTTTTCACTTCTATTGATCACAAGAGCTCACCAATATTGAGTTTCGATTGCATGTCCTGGCGGAAGAACCAAATTGAGGGGTCCACAGGGACAATGCAGACTCGGAACTCACGGACATGAGATGGCTTTGTGACACCTGGAACTTCCGACCAAAGATAAGAACTTACTTTAGAGAGTACAAACTTATCCAGCCAAAACACCGATCTTGTAGCGTGGTCTGCGAGGTAGTATTGGCACCACATTTCATCCGAGTCGCCAGATATCTCAAAGACAACGTTGACGTGTGAAGAGAGACGGATATTGTGTGCATGAAGATATTGGTCGAATTGCCCGATAAGATTGGTGATATAAGAAAGAATCTTATCGTCGTAAATGTTGGCATCGGTATACAATTTCTACGAAATCAAGTGAGTATACATGATAGACTTGAAGGTATAGGAAAGCAAACCTTGGGCTCATATAGGAAGTATCGAGCACCTTCCGGATGTAGGAACTCTTTCCATCCCGAGGGCAATTTACCACTTAGAGTATGTCAGTAGATATCGAGGCCTAAGAGGCGAGGACGAACTCGTCAAAGCGCACCGTCATAGGTAGAAGCTCGTATTCCGTCTCTTGTTTTGATCTGCCAAATGGTCAACTTGGTCGTCTAAATGAATATATAATCCCACGCACACGGTACCTGAACGTTTGTACCTGCCAACGCTCTCGGGAAGAAATGGATAGAAGTCTTCACATATTGCACTAAGCCATTGACCTGTCAAATCCACAGTATCGCCTCCAAGCGTGACATTCTCCGACTCCTCCTGGATCGGGGATATAGTGACCTCGCCTGTTAGGTTGCAGCCCTGTGAGAGCGAGTCGACCAACGGAGTGGGTCCAGCCGTCATACCAGGTGCGATGATAGATATCTGGGAGACCGATGCTGCATCATTCTGATTGACGCAAGACACTGCACGTGGTATTGTTATCGAGATGCGAGAGACTGATGCAGCGAGGCTGGCCTCAGTACTACTGCATGATCCATCTTCATTGGCCGTGGCATAGGGAGAATCGGAATGCGGTGGGCTCTGAGGATCGAAATTTGTCCCAGAGGATTTGTCGCTGGTGAGATGTGTGGCCGATGCGTTGACCCAGCTTTCACTCAATGGATCTGAGACTGAATCGGAGGGCAATTCGCTTGCACAAATGCCCATACTCTCCGGATGATTCTTCTCTGCCGCAGGATCCACAGAAATTGCTTCCCGACCCCTTGGAGCTATCGAGGACCTCAGGCTGGCTAGGGATTTGGTTACGTAGGTCCAAAACCTCAACAGTCGTTGAATTGGAATCCGTATGAGGGCTTTATTTCGTAGAAATAGTTGTAGGGCCTTGAAAAGAGGCTGTAGGAACGAGATGGCCATTGGTGATGGAACGTGGACTTTGAGGAAGAAGACACGCCAAACACCACAATACAGGTTCTTGAACTCATGGTGATGAGCGTCAGAAGGTGTGTTGGAATCCAAGCGCTCTCTGCCAAAGTAGCCTAAGATAGCCCGAGAGATGGTGCTTTTTGACAGGGAAAATCCACGTGCGATATCGGATGTATTTTCGATAAGCTCGGCCGAAAACCCCGCACTACCGCCTCAAATTTCACTGTCACTGTCCACCGGCACCAATGTCCCTTCCTCGCCCAATCTAGTTCACTAACGATAAATGACACGCCCAAGACATTGGATTTCTAGAGCTCAAGCGCTCAAGTCACGACCAAGCGTCCTACCGTATGGTGTTCTAGCTCCGAGGATATCTCACCAACGCAGCTCCGGAAGCAACTCCCCAAATATTGTTTTCCCGGCCTAGTCTTTCCCATAGCCTACTCTGGCTTCAAGTGTTGGGTTTTCTCTACGGTCTTCTTCACACCTTCGGACGATGTGTGCAATCAGGCGTCGTTTGTGCCAGGTACGGCTAGTGTCGTTCTGCTCATCAACCAATCTCAACCTCATTTCATCTCAGTCTACCCGTGCTCTTCCCCCTACGGAATTCGAAGAAAGAACGGGAATTTAAAGAAAGAATGAGAAAAAGAAGAGTGAGGTTGAAAGAAGAGACTGGTTATGGATCGAACACAAGGACAACGACAACTGCCAGCCTCTTGCTGCACTCGCATCCCAGCCCCGATGAGACGACTCGTACGAGCTCGCGGTCATTTACAACAGGTCTTTTTTGTGAGCTCCTCCATTCCTCTACGTAGCCCTCGCTGATCTCAACATCACAGCAGTCTTAGGAATCACCACTCCCGTCAACTTTTTCACCCAGGACGACACCTGAAGACGGTACCCACCCCTTACACCCATCTCTCTTCCTGGTACTCCCAAGCCCACCAACGCCCCGTGCGTTGTTCCACAAAAATATTTCGTCCTCGCCTCACTCCAATCCACGAACGACACAGACGTTAAAACACGCTCAAAAGATTCATAGCAAGGTTCGAGCTCGATGCTACTGCATGCAGTTATGCCTTCGGTATCCTACCGATGCCATTGCAAACGAGGACAGCTTTGTTGGAATGATCGAGTTATAGAAGGCATTGGCGAGTTGGTTTCCCAAGGGTAGAAATTCCGGTTTGGTTAGGTTTCTATATCCGCACCTTCAAGGCGAGTATCCTAGCCGCTATTTCTACTTCTCTTTTTGACGCCCTGGCCAGAAATTAGATATCTTCTACACTGGTGCACGACATATCGGCTTCAGGTTGGGTTCTCTCTACGAACCTTGGGGTCGCACTGCAGTAAAGATGGGATATATGATCATTGTAGCTTCTTAGGATGTCAAGGTCGCCGAGAGTTTCATGCACTCCTGAGGTCGATGGAGAAACTGCACCATCTCGGCGCTGGTCCTAGTAGCGTATAGTGATATTCTTTCCTGCTCATCGTGTACGTAGAGATAGTGATGGCGGGATACCAGAGCAAAACCATAAAGAGTTTTGAGAGGGCACCGGCGGAAAAATGAGAAAGGATACATAGATTATCACCGCGCGTTCTTCAGACATCGAGTCGTTGAACTTGAACGCGTTGAACCGGCGGTGAGTGAAAGCCGGCTAACTGGCGCTTCGGGGCTCAGATCTCAGATCTCAGATGTCCCTCAAACGCGTACTGTCACCTCGTCTGCCCTTTACCCCCAACTCCCCGCCCTTCCTGGTACCTCTATCCTCCGTTTTCTCCAAAGAAATGGTCGGGGATGGTAGTTCCGACTCTATTTAGTCCCCAGGTCCCCAATACACTCTCACCTTCTCCTCCATCCGTGCTTCCAGGGCCTCAATCCAAGAGCACGACACCATGACAGACGCAGGGGGGCTCTTCAAGCAGGCTTACCAACAGACGAAGCTTTCATAGAGAGGCAGAAAGAGTTCTCGAGAAACAGGAGAGCGACTCGGAAAAACGAGGACTATCCCTTTGCGCCCTCGATTCTACCACAAGACCACAACCTGCACCCAAAATACCGACTTGGAAGAGTTACACGACAACAAGACCTTGTTTTATTGGGGCGTTCAAGAGGAAGAGTAACGAGGTGTGTTTCCAAATTTCAAAGTCTACAGTTTGACTGAACTGCTCGTATGTAGAATCAACGACTCTTGAAGGCCCCGTCGCCAAATTTTGGTTCCTCTCTCGCTCGCATCTCCTCTCGAAGTACGTTGACCAGCTATCGGGCACCCATTTGTCGTACTGAAACCGTACTTTTGGCTAGAACGTGCACTTTCCCGTCAGCCAACAAAGAGCTCAATCTCGGTCTCGGTTCAACGAATCCTGAACGACGGAGGAGTTCAATATCACCCCGAGTTCGGTGGGAAACGATCGATATGCATGCCCCCATGCGACTGGTCAAGGAAGCGATACAAGGGCACAGCAGCTCCGAATCGCGCGCGCTTGAGGAAGGCTGGGTACTCGAAATCGCATCCAACGAGAAGGAATTCCCGGATCCATTGTAGGACGATTCTGCCTATGTCCCCGAGGATTATTACAGGGCCACCTATCCCGAGCGCGTGAGGCTCTTCCCGGCGAACCACTTCCCTGCTCTATCACTAGCTTCTTCCCACTCGATAGATGGCGAGGTCATCTCGGACACCCTGTTTTTCCAATTGACACGAGGTTTAATGTTCGGTGGCGAGGAAAGAAGGTCCATTGTCGGATCTTCTTCCATTTGGGAAACCGTTGCAGTGTCGGAGTACATCACCGAAGGCAAATCATCGAGCTGGCGATCATGTCTTTCACAAGAAGCTAGCAGGTCTACACTGCACTGTTGGAGATGTCCTGGCTGTGGTGGTAGACGGCGAGGTTCAGTGCTTTACCGACCTGAAGGACGGCGGTAGAGGTGAAGAAGGTTTGTTGGTCCCTTATGGTTGTACTGTTCGACATCGACTCACGGATTTACCAGGGTACCCCATACTTTCTCGCAACTGAAATCGAATACTTCCTTCGAATGCTTTCAATTTCATTTCATTGCGAGATCCGACACCACTTCTTCCGCGACCTAGAAAGTCTGTGGTGGATGTTCTCTACTTCAAAGCATCGCAACGAGGACTCTGAAACGCGTAGGGAGACGTTTATGTATCTCTTCCCTCACCGCCGTGACTTTCCCGTGTACAAGCAAACTCGGGAGTCGGAATGATCTCCTAGCGAGACTTGCGGCTGACTTTGAATTTTGGGTTGGGTTGTGCGAGGTTTGGGCGTACTGGCTTTCAAGTATGAAGAACTCGAACGTAATCGTGACATTCATGCTTCGGTGGACGATATTCACGAGCAGACAAGAAGACAAGGGAGGCGTTGGATTATGAAGCTATTCATTCGTATGATAAGGCTATCAGCCTGTTATGGCCTTCTAGAATTACAAGCGATAAGCGGAAGTGCTAATAATTTATGCCAGACTAAACATGTTGAAAAATAACCTGTTTTATACTGTCGAGCGCGGCGCCGACTGCAGTGCAATGTCGTTACCTTCCGGACCGTCATTAGATCCTTGCCCACTTCCAGCTCCCCCAAAGCGGCCCAACGTAGTCACGATTATTGCCCTCCTCACAGCTCGCCGGAGTACTTCGGCCCACTTCCTCACGGGGAAGGTCATTCTTGTCAGGGCCCTTGGTGCATGCCTTGTCGGTGGCGGGCTCTCCTTTTTAGTCATCAGACCGAACTCGATTAATTTTTCCTTGATGAAGTTGATTGTTTTCCGGGCAATCTCATCGACGATGAAATTATTCCCTTCAACCAACCACTTGTCCAGCGTTGCGAGGATGTAGGTGCACCAGATGATTGGGAATACAGTGAAAACCCATGCACCACCAAGCAAAAGCTTGATTGTAATAGTGGATCGCTGAAGACACATGATTGAGAAGCCGAGCAGAAATAGGATGACTCTGGAAATTCGTTTCAGTAGCGGACCTCATCGAATAAGTGCAACGTACCCCCACATCAGAAATGCATAGGGCACCGAATAAAGGACTGCCAATGGCTCCAGTCCCCTTCTGTGCTTGGCAAACGAATTTAAAAATATAGCCTTCGATAAAAGTGATCAGTGCGGTCTTATAACTGCCAGGGATATTAGGTCGAACGTACTGAGCCTTCGACTGCCTCTTTAGAGTTAGCCTTGTTCTTCCTGGTAAGCATTAGACCGATGATAATGCTACCAATACTAGCCATCACAGACAGATAACTGGCTATCTGTGCGGGAGACTTGTTTGGGCTGGGTGTATCTTCGTCGACGGACTGTATAGCTAAGAACGCCACATTAGCGTTCAGTACCACGGTACCCTGATCGTGTTAGTTAGCACATTTCCGTAGTAACTAGCGATGACGCAGAAGACAAACGTACAAGTAGAATTAATTGTTGCCATTCGGTGTTCATGTCGTTGATGAAATCATTCCAGGAAGTAGCATGTAGAAACCCGTCAACCCAGAGTTTGTCCAACGCTCGGCGGTAGGTACTGGGGGCATAAAACAACAGAGGCGACAGGATGCGTAGGAACAGCGTGCGTGGAGCCTTGTAGGAAGGACCATAGTACACAGAGCGATCCCGGTCTAAACGAGCCGCTGGCTGGCCATGGAAGTTACAGAACCGGTGCCGCGCTATCGAGTAGCAGTGAGGAATGGTCGTTAGACATCGATTCTGCGTCACGAAGTCATTGAATGGCATACCAAAAAGATACATCAATTTACCTGCAGTAGAAGTGAGAATTGGCCAATTAGGTGGATATACTTTATGGGTCACTCACTGTATACCGATACACACTTGCTACTCTCCGCATTCTCTGTTACAGCGATGAGCATGTCGACTGACCTGATAATTGGCGATATGGTTACTTTGGATCTCATTTACCATTCCTAGCATGTGCTGTAACTCGTCGACTTTGTAGGGAACAGTGGTAGTGATAGATGTAAGAACATCTGTAGTGGCGTGACTTGAGCACAACGAGAGGGCTACAATAATGAGGCCTTACCGCCAATACTATGGTTGAGAATGTCTCTCAACTCATCTGCATGTGCTGACTGCAAAGTGAATGAATCGGGGAAAAATTGACAGTGCTGCCTGCAGGGGTATAAGTGAATATTGGCCACACATCGTTATTGCAACGATTTACCAATATTGAGCCTCGATCGCGTGTCCTGAAGAGCGCCGTCAATGAAAGGGATTACACGAGAAGTCGGATTGACATACGGACATGCGAAAACTTGGAGACACCTTGAATCTCTGACCAAACGTGCAACGTCGAGTCGTTCAGCTCGAATTTATCGAGCCAGAACACAACTCTTGCAGCATGATTTACCAAATAATATTCACATCGATCGAGTTTGTGTTGTTTGTCAAGGTGCAGGTCGAAAACGATATTAACATGCTCAGGAAGCCGGATGCTGTGGTCGCGTATATATTGCTCATAGTGCTTGATGAGCCGGGTCACAAGCGAAAGAATGTCTGGGTCGTAGATGTTGGCGTCAGTGTATAATTTCTGCAAGAGATGGAATGAGAAAACTGGAAGAAGCGTATTAAATAATGAAGGTCATACGTACCTTCGGTCGATGCATGAAATATCGAGCCCCTTCCAAGTGAACGAATTCTTCCCATTCCGAAGGTAATGGGTCACTGCAGGAAGAATGTTGGTAGATGGTGGAATAAATCGCATGACTACGAACTCGTTATCAGCAAAGTCTATCATCATTGATGGAAGTTCATATATCGTCAGTTTCTTTGGTCTAATTATAATGCATCAGTTCACTGATCTGCATAAACAATGGTATGCAACGCACACGGTATCTTCCCTATCATATCTGCGGAACTTTTCTGGACAAACTGGTCGAAAGATGGGATATGCAGCACTAAGGCCAGGACCATTTGATTGCAGCTGGCCGATTCCTTGTACAGACCGCGTACCTATCGCAGAAGATGTAGCATGAGGGACCTCCAATACGACAGGCTCTGTTGCATCGTTAGCACGAGAAGGTGACTCCGGGACGCTGGGTCGTAGTGCAGAAGTGGTGGCGAGAGTGGGGGGTGACACATGCACGGCGTAGCCATCTTTTAGGGATTAATATGGTAGGCTGTTAGTAACTTTGAAGGACTCACTTCCGGTATTCCCAGAGGATGCAGGACCGAGCTCATACCGAGACGGATCCCGGCTCGCTGGTGACTCGCTCGCGTGAATTGTCGTGCTTCCTGATGGAACTTGCGGACCTTCGTCTGCCATCTCAGCCGCAGAGTTCCTGGAAGAACACATCTCCGTCCCTGGGCACTTTCGTGTCCAATTGCTTCGCAATTTTGCGGCATACCGTATCACATACGACCAAAAGGTCAGTAATCGCCGAATCGAGGACCCAAAAAAGACATTTTGACGTAGAAATTGTCGCAGAAGGTTGTAGAGTGTCTGCAGAGTTGAGAAGGGCATTGGCGAAGTGGCTGTAGATGTCAAAGGACGAACACTCACAAGGAAAAATAAAAGGCGACGAAGACTCCACGGCTCTACTTTTAGTTTGATGTTCTAGCCCATATTACCAGGGCGTAACGCCCACGAAGCATTCTTTCTCGAATCTTGAGGCGTTAAGGTTTATTTGCTCCAGAAATCACCTGTGTTGATTGACAGCAGAACTGAAAGCCGGTCGCCGAAGTTCCAATCCGGGTTAAATCAGTTCTTTCCGCGCACAAAGCACATCTTCGACAGGAACAATTCGGCGTTGCATAGGCGCTGAGGTAGTTGACACTGTGTTTCACTTTGGATACCCATATGTACAAAGTATATTCCGATATGATCGTGCTTTTCAGCGCTTTTGCCCAGAAATGTTCATCCAAAGTGTGTCCTTCCCTGCGGATGATGAGGGGAGGAGAAAAATAATTGATGAGCGGAAGACGACGAGTGAATCAAATAAGTAAAACTCACACGTTCGGTCACCAATATCCAAATCCAACGATTCGACGCACCATTCCACCTTCCAGTCTGGCAGGGCAAGCAGGCACGGCCAGGATCTACTTCCAGGGGTTGTGATTCAAGGTAGGGATATCCATCAGAGTAAACAACGACCCCACCCATACTATCATCCTATAATGAGCTATGATGAGCGTCATTGGTGGAGCACAGACTCTTTTCACCCACCAGATATCGGCCGCAAAGATACCACCGCCAACACCCCCGACAGACGCTAAAGAGGAAGGTCGTTTTGGCTACGCGAGAAATATGAAACAAGACTCGTTTTCTTCGCGGAACGCTGTCTTTCGGAATTCTCCTGTTAAACCAGTCTACGTAAGGAGAACCAAGATTGCTTACCGTCTCTGTACGGCCAGCGAAACGTTTCTACTTCATAACGGTGCCCTACGTGCATAACTTCCTTTAACGTACGATTTGGTTGTAAGAGTCCGAGGGTGATGTGTGAAGGCAATGCTCGCGAAAAGATGGTTCAGACAGTAGACTCCGGAGACTACACGGCAAAGAGTCAGAGATGGAGCACCGGAGGAAATTGCTGATGTACCTTCAATGTCGACAAAAGATTCCACGATGGGTGCCGAGTTCGAGCTGTGACGAAGGGACACCAACGATGAGAACTGCATTGATGTAGGATCGAACAAGGAAAGGTATCTATTCCTGGTTGGATTCGGGCTTGGGGTGCTGGGTGGGGGCGGGGAGGTGCAATTCCGAGGTGCATTTGACTATTGTTCCTGCAATGAGCCAGAACAAAGTGTAGAGGTAGACAGAAAGTGCGTTACCTTTTTGAAGACCCCTTACAGCCTCGTATCAATCCCCAACCAGGCAATAGTACATCTGTGCCTCCGTAGAAGGTAGAGAGTATCGTGGAGGGCCGAAGCACGGATGCCCAGAAAGTTGCCAGAAATCTTGAGTCTTGACTCGACCAGCCTGAGCCGGCGACCACGGACCGTTCGTTGGTGCGGATTTATCCGGCCCCGGCAACTCAACTATTGACCTTGGCATCGCCGCTTCTTCTCTACCTGAATTCTACTCAACTTGAACTTCCGCCTGAAGCAGCTAGGTACCTGCAACCTCACAATGCGATCCTCTGTTCTGTCACCACTTGAACTCATTCATATACTACTCTGTCTGCAGTGGTCTCTCCAGTTTCCTTCGAAACCTCCGCAAGACCTTCGGATACGACCATAGTAGAATTCAACTCCGATAGCCCCAGCCCAGGCTATTCATTCCACGCTCACTCCAGCGATATGTCGACATGCTGCCTTCTGCTTCAGGGAGATCGATAAATACCTTTTGTCAGCTCTCGTCCTGGAGCCGCTTGCTTCCTTGCGAACATGGCTTCAGCCCCTGGATATCGTGTCTTTATGCTTGGTGCTACGGGCTATGTTGGATCTCAGTTCTTGATAGAACTATCCCGTTCCGAGAAGTCCAAGGCCCTTTACATTACAGCTCTTGTTCGAGCTCTTACGCCGGAGAAGGAAAGCAGGCTGAAGAAAATTCATCCAGCGATTCAAGCAATCGAAGGAAATCTGGATGATGAAGACATCATACGAGAGGAAGCGTCAAAGGCGGATATCGTGATAGACTGTGCCAGTTCTGACCACTGGCCTTCAGTGCGAGGTGAGCCTGGTTGTGTCGAGTGATTTCGACAGAAGGTGACGATTACTCTCCCTAGCCACCCTTGCTGGACTCGAGAAACGATCCGGTCAGCAGCCAGGAAATCCGCCGCTATATATTCACATATCCGGTACTAGTATTGTTAGCGATAACTGCAAAGGCGAAGACGTGGAGCCTGTCGAGCACACCGACATCGGGCTCAATCTAGAACAACTGCCGCCAGCGAATCCGCACCTCCATTGTGATATCCCTATCGCCCACGCCGGTACGAGGCGAGAGAACCCTGTTCGGACTATTATCGTCTTCCCCGGATGGATATACGGCGTAGGCGAAGGTCTGCTCGTCTCCATGATGCATATCGCTTGAAATTCTGACATTCATCAAGGAATACAAAAGGTCACAGTCGCGTACCGAATCTTTTTGGATCTTGCCAAGACGACCGGATATGTAGGAACGTGGGGAAAGGGTCACAATGGGACGAATAATATCCATGTGAAGGACGTAGCAAAAGCGATTCGTTTTCTGCTGGAAGCTGCTCTCGACGGAAAGGTTGGTGGTGTAGGTGCAGGTACCGATGATCTCTGTAAGTGTTCATTCGATCCATTGCATCTGTTGTCGTTGACATGGAACAGATTTTGTGTCAAGCAACGAGAAAGTCGTACCGAATGCTGAAATTATGTCGAGGATTGGCAACGTTAAGATCCTCGACCACTCCTTTACATTGTTTGCTGATTCCTGTTTCTAGACGCTGTATCACGAAGGTCTAGTCGGCATGCCCGGCTCAAAGCCGTTTCCGGACGAGATCGTGGAGCCTTTCGGACCTCGTAAGCTATTCTTCATGCACAGAACGAACCACTCTGACATCAATCAACCAGTCGGCTGGTCTGCGCTTGGAGGGAACGTTCGCACTCGTTCCGATAAAATGGCAAAGTTGGGTTGGCAACCCACAGAGACGCGCAAGAAATCTTTGTTAGATTCGTTGCCCGAGGAACTAGATATTATTTTACAGGAAGTGAAGAACGCCGCAGGTGCTAGCATTACATCGCCGTTCAGACCTTCCGAAATGAGAAGGTAATCGTAGGTACCTCTTCCAAGTCCGAGGGTATCGTGTAGGTCAGATCGTAATAGCGTAGATCATTTATCGTGCCCGATCCATATTGGAATGTTCTTGTGCCGTTGAGAACGTTCCCTGAAACGCGAAGAGAAAGGCCAGGTAGCTCTCCAGTGCCATTTGCCAGGAAATCTGCAGGAAGGGTCACGAAGTTGTGTCCGGAGAACAGGAATGTCATGGTGTTGGAGCTTGGCCCATCGGACGATGGGAATGCTTTAGAAGGCGGATATGATATGGTGAGATTGTTTTCCGTCGCGATGGCAGAAATGGTCTTGGATGTAGAGCGATGCTGGTAATGCAAGTCAGACAGAGACGTCTTCAAGACGATAAACAAAAGCTTACTAGCATCCAAGCGGTACTTCCGCTAGGTGTAGACCAGAGAATATTTGCAGGAACGAATTGGCTAGGGTTGCTAGCAGGCCCTCCGACAACATTTTCGTCGACTTCGACTGCACCGACACTGAGCCCCGGACCTGTCCAGGAAGTATAGTTCCGTGGATAATCCGGGTTATCAAACGGAGGAGAAAGTGTTTGGGCGAAATAAGAGTGACCGGTGCCACTCAACGCCTTGAGCTGTGAGATGACAGAGTCAGGCACATAGGGATCGTGGAATTTGGATACGAGCGGTGTCCTGTGAACAATGTGACACTCAGTAGGAATCCAAGGTCTCGAAGAGACCAACTCACAAAGGCGATATAGCAGCGTCTTCGCCATGATTGCTGCCTATCAGCGGTACCGGAATAGAAGCGGTTCGGTCTTCGATGCCTCCAATCAATCCCGTTATTTGCGAGCCCAATATCCCGTAGTATTGTTTCTGTATGACATCGCATCAGTATCCTGCTTTGCGCCACCCGGTGATTTGCATCATACCAGATCGTATCCATAAGCTCGATCCCAAGCACCACCTAAGGCGGTCAAAGTCGGGTTCCAGTACTGCCCGACGGATATCCAGGTTTTCTCGATGATTTCTTTGGCTCGCGTCACAATTACTGAGTCTTCCGGCATATACCCCCAGAGCGACAATGTGTAGAGCGTGACACCGGTGTATGTCCCAGAGTTGAACTTGAGCTACTTGTCAGGCTGAATAGTGGTATTCAAAGAATAAGCATGCGCACCTCGCTCAGAGTTTCGAACTTGTCAAATTCAGCTATACCCTCTTCTGCCCACTTGTCTCCCCAGGATGTCATGTTCGCATCGCCCTGCATGTTACCGACATATGTAGCAGCCATGATTCTCATGTACCTTCGTAAGCACCCGTAAGCACGACAAAGAAGCTGTTCGGTACGAATTTGGGATCACCAGGGATTGCTATATATCGGGCGAACTGGTATAAATCATTAGCGCGGCATTTTCAGAGGCTTCTTTCGATGCTCACGATTCTCGCCATCAAATCCAGCAACGCGGTAACCATCGCCAACCGTCGCGTTGTACATGCTCTCCTTCATGAGTACGACTAATTCTGGGTCAAGAAGATGCTGGAATTCCTCCATCACGATTATCCACGATGTGCAAACGAATAGACCTTGGTTGGGGTCATATGAGTTGTAAATCTACGTAAGAACATCAGAAGAAAGCTCCACGCCCGGATGGGGTCACAGACACATACTCTGGGTGGATATACATCGCTGGGATCCGGTGCGTCGATGTTGTTTTTGAAGGTACCATACCAGAGCTTTGAGGGGTCTTTATACTTTGAGGCCGAATAGTAACCTCAATACTGGGAGTAATAAGAGATAGGATTGTTCAAACCTGATACGATATCCTGACATTAAACAGTGTCAGATGGTGCAAAAGAAGTCCAGAGAACTCGACCCACACGTCTTTGATCATCTGGGATGCGACTTCCACATCATCGTCCTCGTTACGTGCCAGTAGTCCTACTGCATACCAAGCCGAATAGCGGGGAGACGAGAACTATAGGACATATCAGTGGTGCACCATAATAGGGTATGAAGGGCCTACCAGAAAAGGCGGAGCAAATACGAGATCCAGCTGGTTCATGGAATAGTCGAACAACGCTCTTTGGTGCTCAGGGAGGTCATCCAAGAACGATGCTGAACATATTTGCAGTAAAGCGCTCACAGAGAGAGCCAGAGAGAGAGGGCGTAGCATTGCCAGGAAGAGCATTCGGCGGTTCTCTTTGAGAACGAGATATTTATGTGTCCACAGGGTTGACGGCACGCGGTCCGTCGCTCCGAGTCCTCCTGATCTAGTCGCATGTTATCGTGTACGCGAGGTTGTCGCCGTGGCATTCAACGAATATCGAAAATGTCGTCGCTAATGATGTCCATGAGGTATCTTCTCTCTGACATTGGTATCTTGTACCATCCGTGGACGCGTGCGACAGAAGGCGAATTTGCATTTTCAGCCTTTCTGATTGATGTGTTCGAAGTGACAGGGCAATAGCCAGGACTTGGGTAGGATATAAATGTTCCAGTGGAATGCTCTGTGAGTCTGTAAACCAAGAATTACGCCTGGACATGCGAACTTGCCGGGCGAATAATGCACCCATAAGCAAATGCTACATGCGAATGGAAACAAAAAAATCAACACAACCAGTATACACCCTAGAGTGATCTATGCCAATAGAGCAGAGGATAGAATAGATGGGAGATTATGGTATAGTGGCAGGGACCGAGAATTCCAGAAAGAAATCTCGCACTGCAGATGCCTTGCAGATGCCAGGTACCAGTGAAACGCTCCTTATCATCGCGCCTCAGCGCCAGCGTTGTGATTGCATCGAGCTCGGCTCAGGTACTATAGTAATTGCCGTACGGTAGGTCTTCAATATTATGGATTGCCAACGCCTGAATTGAACTTCGGAATCGTATTCACCATAGGCTAGTGTTAAGATATTACTGCGAAACAATCAATATCGAATTCTTGGGACCTGGAATAACCACTTACACTTGATTCCCGTATCTTTTGTCCTTAGAAAGGCTCCGTAATCGCGCAGAGACGCACAGTCGCCTGGACTGGTTGATGATAGCACAGCTCTGAGATGCACGGCGTGACACTGACGCTGTCAGTCACACTTGGTCACAAGCCACGTCTTCCGCTCTCTCTCAATTAAAGTGCCCAAATTTCGAGGCCTGTCTCAACTCCCCTTCTTTTTGACAGCCTCAGGCCAACACTGCGAGCATGTCGGTAATGCTCACAAAGTTTGAATCTAAAAGCAACCGCGTCAAAGGCTCGTCTCGTAACAATCAAATTTCGTCTTCTGGCTAACATCAGTTTTCAGGGCTTGCATTCCATCCAACGCAACCTTTGCTGGCAGCGGCTTTGCACAATGGAAGTGTTCAGTTGTGGAATTATCGAATGGGAGTCTTAGTTGATCGTTTTGACGAACATGAAGGCATGTCGCGCGTTTCCCAACTCTTGGTCGTGTTCTAAATCCCTTTGAAGGACCTGTGCGAGGTGTTCACTTTCATCCAAGTAGGGCTTTGTTGGTGACTGGTGGTGACGATTACAAAATCAGAGTCTGGGGTATGTGGTACATCGCTGTTACTTGACTCTTGACTGAGCACCTTTCTAGATATACGTCCCCAAAATCGACGATGTCTCTTCACCCTACACGGACACCTGGACTATGTCAGAACTGTACAGTTTCATCATGAAATGCCATGGATTGTCAGTAAACACTACTATTGTTGTTGATCCTATTCTCATCTTGTCCCAGATATCGACTTCAGACGACCAGACAATACGTATTTGGAACAGTACTTCCCGTAACTGCATTGCCGTTTTAACGGGCCATTCGCATTATGTCATGTCTGCCTTCTTCCATCCAAAGGATGATCTTGTCGTCTCAGCGTCAATGGATCAGACTGTTCGCGTTTGGGACATTTCTGGGCTTCGCAAGGGATCACCCAATACTGGCAACAGCCAATTCGAAACTTTCGATACCTTTTCGACTGTCAAGTACGTCTTAGAAGGACACGATCGTGGAGTCAATTATGCGGTCTTCCATCCAACTCTTCCCTTAATCATCTCTGCCGCCGACGACCGCACGATCAAGATCTGGAGGATGAGCGAGACCAAGGCTTGGGAAGTCGACTCCTGCCGCGGGCATTTCAACAATGTATCCAGTGCTCTCTTCCACCCCAAACACGAGCTCATTGTGTCTTGTGGCGAAGACAAAACCGTCCGTGTTTGGGATCTGGCCAAACGCTCAGCAATCCAAACTTTCCGTCGCGAACATGACCGTTTCTGGGTTCTCGCTTCACATCCCAACCTCAACCTCTTCGCTGCCGGGCACGATAGCGGCCTTATCGTCTTCAAGCTCGAGCGGGAGAGACCGGCATTCTCTGTGCATCAGGACACCCTCTACTACATCCGGGACAAATACGTCCGTTCATACGACTTCAATTCCTCCTCAGACATTGGTTTGTTGAGTGTTCGCAAACTAGGAAGTCCGTATGTCCCACCTCGTACCCTTAGTTTCAACCCTGCCGAGCGGGCTGTGATCGTGACGACGTCAAGTGACAATGGGTTGTACGAACTGACCTCGCTGCCTGGACAGGGCCAAGTGAATGGCGGAGAAGTGAAGGATTCAAGCGTTGATGGAAAGAAGGGATCAGGGCAGAGTGCGATCTTTGTAGCAAGGAATCGGTTTGCCGTCCTGAACAAGACGAACCAGGTCAGTTTGGCGGCTTTTCTTCTTGAATTAGGCACTAAAACATATGTAGGTCATTGAAGTCCGAGACCTCTCGAATTCTGTAGTCAAGACAATCAAGCCGCCTGTGCAAACAAATGAAATATTCTATGGTGGAACGGCATGCTTGATCTTGAGTTCTACCTCTTCAGTCGTGCTCTATGATATTCAACAACAAAAGACTATTGCTGAAGTCAATACGCCACCCGTCAAATATGTTGTTTGGAACTCGGATTCTAGCCTTGTCGCTTTGATGAGCAAGCACAGTAAGCTCTACTGAAATCAGTCTCCTGAACTGGACTCACCGTTCCCTGTAGCCATAACTATCGCAAACAGGACGTTCAGTCAACATAGCCTTATCCACGAGACTATTCGGATCAAATCAGGCGCTTGGGACGACTCTGGTGTCTTCATTTATTCAACTCTCAACCATGTCAAGTATTGTCTTTCCCAAGGGTACGTCGAGGATATCGCATTCTTATTCATGAGACTGACGATTTTCCTAGTGACCACGGTGTCATCTGCACTCTAGACAACCCTGTCTACCTGACTCGTGTCAAGGGCAAAACTATCCATTGTCTGGACCGTTCTGCTCGCCCTCGCACAATCACCTTTGACCCGACCGAATACCGCTTCAAGCTCGCTTTATTGAAGAACAACTACGAAGAGATGCTTTACATTATCAAGACCTCGACTCTTATGGGCCAAAGTATCATTGCATACCTACAACAGAAAGGTTTCCCAGAGGTAAGGGTTCCGTCTTCCTGTTTCAGAACACTCCTAACAGACCGTAGATTGCTCTGCACTTTGTTCAAGACACAAACACTCGCTTCGAGCTGGCTATTGAGTGCGGTAATTTGGACGTGGCCATGGAAACTGCCAAGACTATCGACCGTGCTGAATGCTGGGATCGGCTGGCTCAGCAAGCGTTGAAGCAGGGGAACCATGAAGTATGTGCTATCTATATTGCAAAGGTTCGGAATGATTCACATTCAATGACCAGATCGTCGAGAAAGCCTACCAGAAGACCAAGAACTTTGACAAGCTGTCATTCTTGTATCTTGCTACCGGGAGTACCGAAAAACTCACCAAGATGCAGAAGATTGCTGACATGCGGGGAGACCCTATGTCTCGGTTCCACAACGCACTATACACCGGGGATATTGAGGGCAGGATAGCAGTCCTTCGGGACGTTGGGATGTGTGAGTTGTGTCCTCCCCAAAGTATTCTTTACTGACAACTACCTGCAGACCCCTTGGCGTACCTAACTGCAAAGACAAATGGATTCGATGACCTTGCAGCGGAGATTCTGGAAGCATCCGGTTTAACTGAGTCAGATATCGACGATATCCCTTCGTTTGGAAAGTCAAGCTTGAAGCCCCCACCTGTCGTAACCCAAACAGGTAGCTTGAACTGGCCAACTGTCTCAGCCGGTGAAAACTTCTTCGACCGTGCTCTCGCTAATGGAGGTTTGGATGGACCGGTTGAGCCCTACGTCAACGGAGATGTCAACGGTGGCCCATCCGCCATGACGGCTCTCGATGACTGGGCCAAGGACGAAGAAGCGCATGATGATGATATTGACCCAGAAGAAGGTGGCTGGGATCTGGATGCAGACGCCGGTGATGCCGGTGCACCTGAAGATGAGGAACAAGCAGCTGTTGAAGAGGAAGAACTCGGCGAGGGTGCAGCACCCGGTGTGAGTGAAACAGACCTTTGGGTCAGGAATTCGCCGTTAGCAGCGGATCATGTTGCAGCAGGCTCTTTTGAGTCAGCCATGCAGGTATGTATATTCTAGATATTAATTTCTCTACCACTTGCTGATGACAACACCTAGCTCTTGAACCGACAGCTCGGAGTGGTGAACTTCGCCTTGCTGAAACCCTTATTCCTTTCTATCTATCGCTCCTCCCACACATATCTGTCACCTGTAGCCTCGTTACCCCCTCTACATCTTCACATTCGTCGCAACCCTTCAGAATCCTCGCCTAGCAAAGTGCTTCCCGTTGCAGTGCGTTCTTTGCAATCTGTTCGCTCTGAGTTATCAGAGGGTTACCGAGCGGTCTCTGGCAACAAACTTGCCGAGGCCAAAGACATCTTCCAGTCTGTTCTGCGAGGGCTCTTGCTAATTGCCCTGACATCTGATGAAGAAGCAAGACAAGTAAGTTGATCTTATCTATTGTAATGTTTTGTTTGCTGAACAGGTATTCCTAGTGGAGAGATACCGTGACTACTGCTCGTGAATATCTGCTTGGCGTCTCGATTGAACTGGAAAGAAGACGGGTGGCTGAAGAAGAGCCGGATAATCTCCGAAGGAACCTGGAGTTGGCAGCCTACTTCACAAATTGCCAGTTGCAACCGCCTCATTTGCAAATAGCTCTCCGAAGCGCAATTGGCGTTTTCGCGAAGGCGAATAACCACGCTGATGCCGCTCGATTCGCAAGGCGTTTGATTGACCTCAAGCCCGATCCCAAGATCGTTGCACAGGTTCGAGTTCACTCGTCTTTGGAAATGAAGTCGATCGCTAATATGAACATTGTCAATACAGGCACGCACGAGAATTGCTGCAGGTGAACGCAACCCTGTCAATGCCGTGGAAATATCGTATGATGAATTCACTCCGTTCGAAATATGCGCCGCAACCTACACACCCATATACCGAGGATCGCCTTCTGTACGCTGCCCATACACCAACGCCGCATATCTGCCTCAGTTCAAGGGCACCCTCGACCCATTGACATCATTGACGGAGATCGGTGCTGTGGCATCTGGTATACCTGCACCTTGGTAAAGGAGTTGATTTTGTTCTGTTTAGATATCTGCTTTTTCGGAGGATTCTTTGTACCTACAATCCAAAATTTCTTGCATCGATGAACAGCAATCCTCATTTCGAGATTAGCCTGTTTCAACAGCATGGATGTGGTTCTTGAGTTCGATCGATTTTGAACATGATGGGAGCATGTTTTCAACATTTACAGGTCATGAAAGGCTAGTGAAATCACCAAGTCTGTATAGCCCTCCTGGATCGGAATACATTTGCCACTTCGAAGGCTTCGCGATTCTACCGCGGATGATATTGCTACTGCCTTCGGAATATTCGAAGGTTAGATAGAGTGCGCTGCAACTTTGCGGACCGGAGGTCATGAAGTAAGATTCAAAATCTAGTGAGGAGCTAAGATTACAGATTGCGCTGATCCACGACCCATACAAGTACAATTGGACTAGAATACAATTTGAATTGGTATACAAAGGTATCGTCCAAGGCATGCTACTGATACAATGACATTGGTCCAAGACTTCATGTAACTAGCGACTGTAGGAAACCGAGCTTATCGTTAACGTTGTTGCCGTGTCTCCAGTTCGCAAGAGAATGGTCAACGTAGTATTTGGCGTCCAGCTTCGGCCCTACTCGTGGCATACTGTACAGAGTGAATCAGCGTTTTTAGCGCGTAATCACACTGCTGACTCCTCTCTCGGTCTGCGCGAGAACAACGAGCGGAATGAGGTAACCGAGGGTACCGGTGTTTCCGTTTCAGAGGTAAGGCGTGCTAGGGATACCACCAAGCCGAGCGCAACAACACTCAAACCGATGGCGCAGTACAGACCCGCGTAGGCAGCGAGGACGCACAGACCGTTTGCAGCCAAGAGACCAAGACCCCACAAATGGAAAGTCGTTGGGAGTGCGTATGCCACAGCAAGGATTTGGAAATCGTATTCCTCAGAATGGACGGTACTGAGATGTGCAAACTATCACAGCAGGAAACTATGAGTAACAAGATCCTGAAAGGAAATCCAAGTACTCACTGCTTCGCTTGCGGTGATGTTTTGTAGGGCCTTGTACCGGTGTACAAGAATGGTAGACGAGAGGATACTCGCTGAGAAGAATGCCAAAGAGGCAATGGCCAGCGGCGAACATTGCAAATATTGGAGCAAGATGAGGTGTAGCCTACAAAAAACCAATGTAAGCAATTGAAACCCATAGTGATACGGAGAGCTTACAAGACACAGCAGAAGGCCTCGAAGGAAGTCCTACGCCAGTCACGTACGGAGCTGGTGATGAACGGTTGCCATTGAGCAATGTAAACTAGGCGGTCGACAAAGATGTCTTTCAGTTTGCGATTATAACGTCCCGCAGTTTTGAAGGTGAGAAGGTCACAAAGACCGAAAGTCTTTGTGGTCTCTGAGGTACCATAAATAATTGTCTGGTCACGAGAAAGTCTGGCAACTTCTTGCCCGTGATGGATTTCAAATCGGTTGCGGTAGACCGTTCGCCAAATGCGAGCTAATGTCACGGTCAGGGTGGTGTAATAAATGAGGCATTTGTACGTACCAAGAGCGCATACTTGGTAGCCATCGTGGGTGTGGTTCCGTGCACCCTTTGCAACTTCTAATAGTTGACGGCACTCTTCCAGAGACCAGAAGTAAGTAGAGGTCTTTGAGGTAATTTGGTCTGCAAAATGGAGATTAGTTTGCTGCGCCGGAATTGCGGGTGGAACCACCAACCTGTCACGGCATGAGAGAGAACACAGATCAGATTATCTGCAGATTTCGCAGGCAGTCCACCGAAATGCATGGGGAAATATTCAACGTGGATCCAGTAGAGTTCTGCAAGTGCGATTTCTGTATGTAGTCCTGTCAAATCAAGATCCGGGTGACGTGTGATGACAACGAACTGAGGTGAGAGTCGGAATCCACATCCGGAAGCCCCAAGGACACAGTATCCACCTCCTCCAACCAGAATTGCGTTTGAGTGGCGTGGTTCACGAGGTAGTAGGAGCATCCATCTTCTTCGATACAAATAAAAAGTTCAATACGTTCGGAAAGTGGGATTTGCTTTTCTTCGAGAATGGCTTCGATATGTTTGGACCAGTAGAGCACTTTTTCGAGGGTCACCGAATTGTAAAGATAGGACTCCGTGACAATTCGGAGCGGTGCATTGCAGAAGAAGTAAAGCTGGCCCTCGGGGTGAGTATATGGTGACCAGCCTGATGGTAGATATGGTGGCCTAACAATGACTATTAGCGACCTGGAATACCAATGAAGATGTCTAGACCACTGACTCTGGTTCCGAGGTATATGAGTATGTAGGTGCAATTAAAACTTGTCTTGAGGCAGCGCTACAGCAAACAGCATTGGCAAAAATAGATCAGACGCTCGAATAAATGAAAACCCACAATGCCTTTTTATCGTAGCGCTCGTTCCATTGTGAAGTAGTGGGCCGCAGAACACCATAGTTAGAGGTCTCGTCAATGATGGCAATGGATTTCTCCTGGAAATGGTTCATGTCGAGTGGCGAGCGAAAGTATGGGTGCGTAGTATGGAAGCGAGCTGTCGATGGTTGTTATAAGGGTATTGCGGTGCACGTGTAACTTACTAACGTGAGATACACAGCCTTGATACCTGTGGATACCACGTCCACCGAGGGCGATGTCACTGCTTCTTATACGACTGTCCGCTAGCATAGCTATCCAAATGAGATTCCAGCGTTCATTTTTACAGGAATACAGCTGTACGTGTACTAAGAAAGGCTGGAATGAAGAGCCGCGGCCCTGGGTCAATTTAGACGCCTCGGGCGCTTGTTTGATATCATGCATTTGATATGGCCATCCGATAACTTGTTCTTCTTTCCTTCCTTCCCAAACACCTTAACGCCCTGAGATACCTACGAATTCCAAATCCAACTATAACAGTCTCAATGTCTCATACGGAGGATAGGTGTGGTCTTTTCTTTTCTTGGTTACTGATTGATAAGAAACTGATCCGAAGTTTTGAATCTATTCAGAGCAGATTTGAAGCCCGCAGAGGAATTCGACCCCAACAAAGACTCTACCGTTGAAAGCGACGCTGCTCAGAGCGAACAAACACGTACCCAGGTAGAAGAAACCGCGAGGCAAACCGAGTCTACCCCGCCATCAGGCGATGCGCAGGGCAACGAGCAGGAAGTTTTAGACGATGACGAGCCTGTACCCCCAGAGTGAGTTGTTACCTTTCACGACGCGGGATTGACATCTCATGTTTTCTATCCATATCTAGCCATAGCCCACGGGGTAGAATCACACACCCGACATCCGGCTCTCAGAAACCCAGCAAACCTCCCCGATAATTTCAAAGTCATGTACATAAGTTGATATGTCTGGTCCAAAGATGATGCTTTGTCTCGCAAGTTTTGCTGGCTCGGTTGCTTGAAATCGCCCAGCGCAGCACCATGTCGAATATCGGTTCTAACCGAAAAATCGGTGACACAGCTTTCGCATCTTCCATTCAGACATCTCAGCAGCCTCCTCTGAGCATTGTCGGTCTTACGCAGATACCGCTCCGACATTCGGTGGAAGTCTGGCTATTACAGCTATACGGAAAATCCATAGATTTCTTCGGAGCTCTTCCAGGTGGTGTCATCTCAGGTATTCGTGTTGAAGGTGTGAAACCAACATACAAGCCATTCATCATCATATGACCTATTTTCGTATATCTGCTTCAGCGCGCACGTCTTCCAGCGTCCCTGAACATACGGATACAATTTATTTTTTTTTATTCAGACCGAGGAGCGCCTTACAGCTCATCACGATGTAACATCAGCTTGACACTCAGTGACCCGCGCGGAGACTGATACTACTGGAAACGCTGGGATGCATGAGTCCAACATGGGTTTATTCATCAGTTAGGCCCACTACCGGGGGAGTCGGCCTCGGACAAGTCGAGATCCCGAACATCGAACAGTCATGATGATACACATATACGCCGCCGTTCGGGTCCAAAGGCCTCGATGCGATGCCTGCTCGAGAAGTATAAAAGGTCGTACTCGTGACGGGCTAGGTTAGGCCAGAGCAGCATTTTTCGTTTCTCAAAGACGAAATGAGGGTACACGATTTCCTTAGACGAGCGTCACGAACCGTGCATATAGAGTGGAGAAGCAGCTTTCCAGGGTGTGTATTAAGGGTGTAGTTGGCGCCTAGCAACTATAGTATGGATTCAAGATTGGGCCTTCGAAATCCAAAGAAGCGGGCGGTTATCAATGATTTTGAGAACGATAGACGCCTTCAATAACTATATGCACGGTGCTTCTTGGGTGCCATTGAACCTGTCAAGAAGAAATTAGACTGTTGTTGAAAGCGTCTGATGCGGGATGAGCATCCACCTCATCTAACAGTTATTAACATCTATTGGTGCTATACCGATTCATCGCCAGTAGGTTTAGAATCGGCGAAGTTGATACGGGATCATGGATATTAGATGAATTGTACATCCTCCAATCTGCGAACAGTTTCTACACCTCTGAAGTACAGGAGATATAGCACATAAACGGCCTGTCTATCAATGCTGTGGCCATTTTTATTCTAATATCTGAGGCTTGGATTGCGGTATATAAGACACGGATCCACAACAGTTGTAGATTACTCACCAAATACCCAAAAACTTACAAGCTTTACTCATCACTACCCGTCAAGCAACCCGACGACGCATGACAGTATATCTCGTCAAACGCCTTTATAACCATGTAAAGTAGGTCATCATCGCTCATCCTGGATGTCAAAGACGGAGATCTTACCTCTATACTAGGACGCATCTCGCGCTTGCCAGATCAGGGTCCAAGGAAGGAGCTGAGTAGGTGTCTTCGCTTGATCAACGTGGTGGACTACGCTGACAATCTGATACTTTAGTTGGCTGGCAAAGAAGTTTGTGTAACACCTACCGGCTGTATTCCAAAAGGCTCACATCGCACCTTCTACCCCTAGGTTCCGCCCCAAAGGACAGCAGTCCAATACCGCAAGCGGTTCAAAGCCCGTCAAACCGAAGCCCAAGTAGACGGCCAAGGAGACGGATTCCGGATTGTATGCATCATTCCACATGCTGATAGGAGTAGCTTGACCATATGTATGCTCGATTCGCTCAATATCATGCTCTAGCCTATGAACATGTCTGATCTTCGCGGCTGAGGATTCCACAAAAGAAAAGAAAAAACAAACTCCGTACCTCGGAGCTGTCTGGAGGTGCCTTGACAAATTTCGCACACTCGAGATCTCCTTGGCGTTTTTTCAAGTTCTTCTCTGTAGCTGAATGCACTGGTTTGAGCTTGAAAGCTTGAACATTTAGAATGACTGCGTGTTTCAAGGATTTGCCCAGCCGATTTCGCGGCCAATTTCGATTCCTGTCTCCGTGTTAGACTATTCGCCGGGCCATTGATACGCAGATAGTGAATAAGTGAATGCTCACCTCGAAGTATGAATCTGATTCTTTAGTTGGATGACAAACAAGAGCATGTGAGGCGTGAAAGCGCGCCGGGTGTCCAAATTGACGTTGTAGCCATAGATTGGCAGTAAAAAGTCAATGCCTGAGACTGGGAGGGGTACTAGGGAGCATCAGAACTGTCCACGCCCCAGACTACAGGCCCTAATAATACCATCAATATCACCCGTACCAGGTTAAGGCGCTAGGCCCGAGTTCGTGTCATCTATCGATCCGAGGTCACAAGCTACAGCCGAACGTCAAGTTGTTATAGTAGCTGCACCGCTGCAGGCGGTAGAGTTTTGACTGGACGAGGACGTTGAAGTAACGGTCCAAGGAGCGACCCAATTCAATGAATCACGGGATCAGGCGAAATTCGAAATTGCCTGCCCCGGTCCGGCATTGAATTCGAGGTTGTTCGTTAGCGCGAATGTTATCCAGTGACCCTGAATATACGGACATGAGGTTTCTTGAATTCAGGACGAGGAGCGCCTTACGGCTTATCGCGATGTAACAGCAGCTCAACAGCAGCTTGACGCTCAATGACCCCCGTGTAGACTAATACCAGCCCTGGGGACGATACAAGTTGAGATCCGATCCGGATGCGATGCCTGCTCGAGAAGTATAAAAGGTCGCTCCCGTGATGGGTCAGGGGTAGCATTCTTCATTTCTCGAAAAATGAAGTTGCACCGATTTCCCTTGATGAGCATCTATGAGCATCCTGAACTGTGCGTAATCGTGTAAATACCCAATCAAACAGCTTGAAAGGTGTTTTGAATTAAGTGCTTATTGTAAGTCCATGCTTCGAAAGCCAAATAAATGGGCGTTTACCAACAGGTATGCATTCCATGGAAGCTTTGAACAACTATGGGTACGGTATTCCTTGACTTCCATTGAACCTGTCCCTGTCAGAGAAGAGTATTAGACTATAGATGAAGCGTTATTGTGAACAAGCACTTGCACACCTCATGTAAGAATTGTCGATAGCTATGGCAATGAATTCCATAGCCGCTGTCAAAAAACATAATCCTCTTGAGAACTCAGTATAACATTCAATTCTGCGAACGCCGACCGAGTTTTTGCTGCTCTGACGCACAGCCCCCATACAGGAGATACAGCACCATGCAGTGCTGTCAAAATCTTGCATGACCTTCAGGTCTCGTAAATGACTTGATAATATATAAGGGGCCCACAACGGCTGTTTTCGTTCAATCACAACCACTTGTTGACATTCTACACAACTACCCGCGATATCCTCCACGACGGATGACAATATATCTCGTAAAACGTCTCTACAACCATGTAAAGTAAGTCATCATCACATCTTCAGCGTTCAATGCGGCGATCTCACCTTCATACTAGAGCTCATCTCGCCCTTGCCCGATCGGGGTCCAAGGAAGGTACTGAGTAGGTGTCTTCGTTCGATTGATATGGTGTATCATGCTGATATTTTGGTGCTTTAGCTGGTTGGCAAAGAAGTGCGTGCAATATGTAAAGCGTACCGGATATATCATAGACTAATGTTGCACCCCCAGATTCCGTCCCAAAGGGCAGCAATCCAACACTGCGGTGAGCGGAAAGCCGCCGACTAAACCAAAGCCCAAATAGCCTCTAGTAGGAGGGATGTTGTTGAAGGGGGGCTTCATTGGAAGCCATCCTATGCTAATACTAGCAAAATCATGTTAATTATCATAATCGATTCACTTAATGCTCTGCCTTATGAATATGTCTGGTCAGTTTTCACGACTCGAAATTCCAGAACGAAATGAGGTTCGTACCTTGCAACACTCTCAGAAACTGTTATTTGGATGAGCCTCGAAGGGAGTCTGTCAGGTTCTTCTCTGCACCCGGATGCACTGGCTTTGAGCAACAACTTGTTTCGGGGATGCGCCTAGCCGATTTTGCGACGAATTCCGATTTCTATCTCCGTGTTTGACTACTCATCGGGCCATTAATATGCGGACAGCGAATAAGTGAATGCTTAAATTGGCGCACTTCGAAAGATGAATCTTTCAGGATCGTGTTGATGGTTTGATTCTTCGCAGCTGGTTGGAGAATAACTGCGTGTGAGGCGTGAAGTGCACCGGGTGTCCAAATTGACGTTGTATCCTGAGATCTTGTCCCAAAAGACCACAGTTCGAAATACGACGACCGGCAATGGTGGAGAGCCAAATAGCAAAGCCTGGGGCTCGGAGGAGGATTAAACTTTGCCCACGATCCAGAAACTATATGATTTGTTTGTTATGTAGGTCATATCACCCACATACCAAGGAAATGGTGCTAGGCCCGAATTCGCTTTATCTGTCAAACTTCGAGGTCTCAGCCGGATTTCGAGTTGTGATAGATTTGTGCGCTATAATTGATAGGAACGTCTCCATATGTATCACGAGTGGGTGTAGTTGCAGGCGACAGATTTTTGACTACGACGTTGAGATCAAGGTTGAGTACGTTGAGTTTCTGTGGGCCAATCACGGGATCAGGCAATTGTGCCTGCCCTCGGCCGGCAAATTCCGCAACTTTTCGATTCACATCTCGTCCAGGCCTAGCCATGTCGGCCTCTTGTAACCTGGACACTCCTCACATCGGTCTCTCCAAGGTCTTTCTGCCAAATGCTATGTCTTGGGCGTCTCACAGCGATGATACTGGGCTGCTCTGCTTCTGTCTAGACTGCTCTTCCAAAATCGTACAAAAGCTGGTACGACCAATGAACGACAGCACAACTACTCATCGAAGACAATGTCCACTCTGCCGCTGAAGCGTCTTACTTCTTCAATACCTCTCCGAGCAGCCCGTACTCTACAAAAATCACCCATTCGAGCAATTCATTTCGATCAGACCGCTAAACCGTTTCAACCAGGACAGGTCAAGGTGTGTCATCGTATTGACTGGGCTGCTCAATCCCTCCTCACTCAATGGTCGTTCATATAGCACCTACCCTTCGATCCAACGAATACAAGAGCTTTTAAAATAAAGTTCCTCGCATATTTGGGCACAGGATTCGCGTTGCCTTGGATAGCTCTTTGGTGGCAATGGTACGTTGAACTACATTATTGGTGGACCACAAGCTGATACTCTCGTTTTTGGAAGGCACCGCCCAGGAGGACTAAAGAACCCCGATGGGAAGTGGCCTGGCTGGCTGCCTTAAGTCGGCCTTCCTCGGCTTCTTTGATTTCTTAGCACCGATTAATCATCTCCCGCTGTCTGTACAATATCCCTTGTATAAGTATAAATCAATCTTCTTAATTTGCCCGTATATAAGTACAACCACAACCCAGCTGGATCACATCCCCCACACATATCATGCCGCAAACCATCCTCCTCGTCGGCGGAACAGGCACCACTGCCACCCCGTTAGTCGAAAAGCTTCTCTCCACTACAGATGCCACTGTTATCCTCACGTCTCGCAAAGGAGCGTCTGGTATCCCTGCAAAACTTCTTGAATCCACAGCTACTCGCGACCGAGTGAGAGGTGTTGTCTTCAATTGGAACGACCCGAGAACATATGGAAACCCTTTTACCATCACCGACACTATCGACGCAATGTACCTTATCCAACCATCGAGCTGCACGGTAGTCGAAGACCCAAACTCGGTGTTGAACCAGGCACTAACGAAAGGATTGAAGCGAGTAGTATTGATGAGCGCGACGGTATGCGAGAAGGGAGGATATGGGCCGGGCAAGACGCACGCTTATCTTGAGAAATTGAAAGAACAGGGCAAGCTAGAGAGCTTCGCTGTCTTGAGGCCAAGTTGGTTCTTCTGTGAGTGCACCGCTTCGTTTTCGTTTTCATTCTCTAGTGAAGTAATCTGACAATCTTGTGTAGCCAACTTGACCGACGGATACGACAGCTACATCCGAGATCAGGATATGTTGGTGTCTGCAGCCCAAGACGGAAAGCTAGGATGGGTGGGAACCGAAGATATTGCGGACGCTGCCTACGATGCTCTTGTGGTACCATCGAAAGAGCTCTGCGAAGAATATATCATCACAGGGCCAGAGTTGCTCAGTTATGACGACGTACGCATTCTGAATCTCCTTCCTTCAGCTTGAGCACTTTTAACCAGTGGTGCGTCCTACAGGTTACCGCCCTCCTGACCAACACCCTATCTCGTAAAATAACCCATCGAAGAATCTCTCTCGCCGACTTTGGCACCAGCGAACATAGCAAAGCGATGGGAGAAATCGATCTGCAGATTGCCGGAGGCTTGGAAGAGCGAATTTTTGCGCTCAAGGATGTTCCACCCACAAATGGTAAGGGAGGTGTGAAGCGTTGGATTGGCACCAGGCGTTTGGAAGGGTTTTTGGAAGCGAACAAGGAATGCTGGAGGCAGAGCTAGGGATAGCCGATATGGAATAGCACCCAGAAATTTGTCTCATCCAGAGAGAAACTATTCAGGATGTTCGGAAGTTTGAACCTGCAAGACCCTGGCCAATGCGGCTGAATTCGATTTCGTGCGATGCTGAGGCCTTAACGAGTAGACAGAATTGAGGAACACCTATAGCCTGAAGCTTATAATTAAGCGGAATTTGCCGACAATCGCCTGGTCCCAACCCTAGGGTTGATTTGCACCTTGGTCAAACCCTTCCAATTACTGCCATTCGGTTGTGTCTCTATCGCAGTCTGTGGGCGAGACAAAGTTGAGAGGAATATAGGAGCTTGGTGTGCGTTGAAACTCATCTCAAATTCGGAACGAGTTAATATAAATCCACGCCTTTTCAGATACTTCAGACTCGGGATCGAATCTTTTGGCCAGTAGGCTACCTGAAAAGACGTGCAGCCAAGTCACAGAGGACCGTTCAAAGCCACCCATGCATCTACTCTGGCTTTTTTCCGGCTTACAATGTTCCCGAAGAGACGACTATACATAGTACATTGCCATCATGAGGGCTCTTCAAACTTCCAGTCTTGAGTGGTCCTTCTACTTCTTGGCAAACTCCCACGTCATGGTGTCAAAAGTCTTCTTACGGATACTTTGGAGCATCCTTAGTGCGCCCAGACTTTGAATTTAGCCCTAACCAATCCCTTTTGTCAACCGGCGGTGCGATATCGAATCGGAAGACTGATGATTTCAAGGTAAGTGCTATCAAACAATTGAGAAAGACAAGCGCCTTACGCGGCACGGTACAGGAGTAACAACATGGTGGCGCTGCATAGACTATGCATATGATCGAACGCCCATAGGGATGACTGGAGATTTGGGAGTTGATTTCCCAGTGACCATCGACATCAGCTTCTCATCAAACCTAAACGCCTTCGGGCGTATCACTTCATCATCCATCGCACAGGTCAAACGCGAACTTCGGGGTCTATCAGGTACTCGTGAAGACTCCCAACGGCTCTTAGTTTCGGTCAGTGAAGATTCCGCCACGAGTTTACGAGAATCGAAGCATAAAACAACAATCAATACAACAATATCTGCAGCATTCCTGTGTGACCACTAGCGCCCTACCACGGAACTCAATACAAAGAATACCACCAGGCAATTTGGAGAAGAACACGTTTTGATTGGAACAGCAGAAGAGACGCTGGTGCTACAGGTCTTCAGTTTCTTCAACCCCTCAAAAACACTGCTACAAGTCTGGCTTTACACATCTTTGCCTCCACTTCGTAAGTACAATCTTGCCTCAGAACTTCCAACTTGATATCCCAAAGGAATAGATTAGGATAATTGCCTCATTGCGACCCGTTGGAGAGATGGCCGAGGCCCAGTGGTCGAGGCAGGGCAGCCTGACGTCGTCGAATCTCTGCACCGCAAGTACTATACCGAGGCACTTCGATGCTATGCACGATTCTTTTCAGTATAAAAGGCGACCGGCTCCCTGTGACTCGATTCAAGAACCCTCAGCTCCTCATCACTCCAACACACGCTCGCTGCGAAACCTATCTAAAACCTATCCTACTCATCAATAGATGTACCTTGCGAAACGACTCTACAATCATGTCAAGTGAGTAGTTCTGATCAGCATTGAAGATCGCAAACTGATTTTGCTGTCGCTTAGGACTCATCTTAGCCTTCTCGTTACACACGGAAAAGCGGGGTCCAAGTAAGTATCTCAGTCCAAGCAACGTGTTCCGTGCTGACTATTTGGTCTCTTTTAATAGGAAGGTCGCGGAAAAGTCGGTGTGAAGCATATCCCGCCAATATCCAACCGCTGACATCCCTTCCTCTAGATTTCGCCCAAAGGGCCCACCTTCAAATACCGCGACTGGGCCAAAGAAACCCCGGCCAACGAGGCCAAAGCGTGATGGAGAACCAGTTGATAATGTACAGACAGATGTGTGATGTAGGTGTTAATGTGGACACCCACGCGGCCAATTAACTGGCTTCGTTTACTCGGTTATGACATATCTTCTGCTCAAGTGGTATACACATCCTTGTAGACATCACTCTTCTACAGACTCCAATTCCATCCCTTCGAATCTAACGGTCAGCTCTCCACCATCACCGCCTGTTTGCGGCAGTGGCATTGCAGCAAAAGCTCCGATCATGACTTCCTTTCCCTCATCTTGTCCTTCGAAGCCCCACGTCACCTGCCTAAAGGGCGTCCTGCCTTGACCCTCGCCCTCTCCACTGATAAAGACCCATAGTCCATCAGGCTTTCTCTCCATCTCGACAGTGATTTTGGGGTCGCCCCAATGCTGGAGACTCCAATCCGCAAACGGATTGGCAGTGACCATAGATGCAAGCAAAGAGCCATCTTCCAATTCCATGCCAGCTTTGATCCACTGAGCAGGATCGGTAGAATTGGTTTGCGGAGATGTGGTTCCAGGATAGTAGAAGACTAAACCACCATGAGCGTATTGTGATTTCCAATCTGCAGATACAGTCACTCTAAACCGATTGAACGATTTCCTGGGGAAGCGTGAGATCACGCCTCGTTGACCGTGGATTCAGGCTTGTAAAACAGACTTACAGTGGAATCTTTGTCGCATAGATCACCCCGGTGAAATCGTCCCTTCCTCCAGCAGTCGGAGGTGTACGCCAGATATCCGTTCCTGGTCTCGCGGTGAGATTGAAAGCCTCGCCCGTGAGTGGGTTTTCTGGAACTGGAGGATGATTTGGTGCCGCGTTAATGAGCGTGAATGCGAAAGCTGCTAGTTTGCCTAACTGCATAACGTATTCCCTTTGAGGTCTGGGGCTCACCAGCGAGACCCATGTCATATAAGAGAACAGTTACGTTTGTCACCGTAAGGGATACTGAGCGGAGACAATTTTCTAAACGGTCGTTCACTACCAAAAGAGGCAAATACAAACACGGACTTTGGCGGAGGAGCTTTGCGAATCTTCAAAGCTTCAGCACCTTGTATTGCGGGGCCGTTAGGCCCGGTCGGCATAAACCTTAAACTAACCCAAGCGAGAAATGACCACCGCACCCCGAAGAAGGCACGATATCGTGAGGTGCGGAAGGAATTGTATCGACGCGGGGGGTTCAACCGAAGCGGACCTGTCACAGCCTATCTTCAATGAATCACTGGTTTACTGGAATAATGGTAATGTGGATTGGAATATCGACATCCTATAAGAGCACAAGTCAGTAATCTGGTCGTTTCCAGAAGAAAATAGAATTGCGGACCTTTGACTAGTACTAGTTGCTCGTTCATCCTTCAATAGTTTCCAATTCTAGCCCTTCAAAAGTCACCGTCAATTCACCGCCGTCTTCGGTACCTTCCTGAGGCAACGGCATTGCAGTGAACACCCCGACCATAGCTTCTTTCCCTTCGTCTTGTCCTTCGAAACCCCAAGTGACCTGCCTGAATGGTGATC
Organism: Paramarasmius palmivorus; assembly: GCA_037176845.1. Taxonomy (NCBI): domain Eukaryota; kingdom Fungi; phylum Basidiomycota; class Agaricomycetes; order Agaricales; family Marasmiaceae; genus Paramarasmius; species Paramarasmius palmivorus. Next base: position 92,610 of record JAYKXP010000099.1, read on the forward strand.
GACTTCGACCTTCCCCTTCGCCGCTGACGTAGATCCACAGACCATCGGGCTTCCTCTCGATTTCAAGGGTAATCTTGGGATCGCCCCAGGGCCTGAGACTCCAATCCGAGAAAGGATTTGTAGCGACCACAGACGCAAATACAGCATCATCCTCGAACTCGATACCAGTTTTAATCCATTGAGCAGGATAGGTAGAGTTGATTTGAGTTGATGTGGTACCAGGGTAGTAAAAAACTAGGCCGCCTTGTGCGTAGCGCGACTGCCAATCTGCCGAAGCAGTAACTTTGAGGCGATTGAACGATTTCCTGTCGAAGCGTTAGATCGTGTTTCATGTCTGGATGTGGGACATACAATGGGATCTTCGTCGCGTAAACCACTCCGGTGAAGTCGTCTTTACCTCCGGCAGTTGGAGGCGTACGCCAGATGTCGGTACCTGATTTAGTCGTGAGGGTGAAAGCTTCGCCTGTGAGCGGGTTTTGAGGAACTGGGGGATGGTTCGGTGGAGCATTGATGAGCGTGAAAGCGAGAGCGGTCAGTTTTCCTAGCTGCATTGTACCCTGATCCTTGCCTGTCCTCCGAAGTTTGAGGGGTTCAAAGAGACACGAGGGCCCTTATATATACACACGAGAAGAATCCGTGTTTGTCACTGTCAACGGTCATCAATGACCTTCGGGCTGATCAATGCTTGGCACCAATTCAACTTTCCAGTACATTTTCATGCTTTGTAATGATACATCGAGTGTCATGTGTTACCTGGCCATGGGAACCAAGTCAACGATTTGGCCGAATTTGACGAGAAGGAACGTACCAGTCTTCATTGCTTGTAATTAGATAGTCTCTAGTTCCAACCCTTCGAACTTGACTGTCAGTTCTCCACCATCTGCTGCACCTTCCTGTGGCAATGGCATCGCAGTGAACACTCCGACCACGACTTCCTTTCCTTCGTCTTGTCCTTCGAAACCCCACGAAATTTGTCTGAACGGCCCTCTGCTTCGACCTTCACCCTCTCCGCTGATATAAACCCACAAGCCATTCCGTTTCCTCTCGATTTCGAGCGTAATCTTGGAGTCTCCCCAGGGCCTGAGGCTCCAATCCGAAAAGGGATCAGCCACGACAACAGACGCGAACAAGGCGTTGTCTTCAAATTCGATGCCAGTTTTGATCCATTGTACGGGATTGGTCGAGTTCGTTTTGGGAGATGTGGAGTCAGGGTAGTAAAATATCAGGCCGCCCTGAGCGTATTGCGATTTCCAATCGGCAGAGATCGTTACTTTGAGGCGGTTGAACGATTTGCTATTTACGCGTCTTAAGTCAAGATGCACTGATAAAGAAGATGCACGACGCACAGTGGGATCCGCGTTGCATAGATCGGTGCAGTAAAGTCATCTCTGCCGCCTGCGGTTGCCGGGGTACGCCAGATATCAGAGCGCGGTTTGGCTGTTAGGGTGAAAGCTTCGCCTGTAAGCGGGTTTTGAGGGAGTGGGAGGTGGTCTGTGTGGGCGTTGGTGAGAGTGAATTTGGGCGTTGTCATTTGGGCTGGTCGAATGGCACTCCAAAGGTTGGCTATCTGAAATATTTATACCAGAAGAATTTGCACGGTTGATTCCTGTTGATGGTCGTGGGCAGATGACTTTTGCGGATTGTTCAGACCGATCCTTGGCACTAATCCAAGACTAGAGTTGTATTTTCCATGCGTTTTGAATGACTCAACAGCCCGAACCCAGCGGCGTGAATCCTGCACGACTCATTTGTGTGAACCTGGAACCACGATCTTGGTTTTCCGTTGTCAGCCAGCAGCGTGCTTTTCGAGTAAAAACGTGAATTTTTGTCAGAAACAAATCCAGAAATGAACAAGTTGTATACAATACCTCAGCAGCGGTAGCACAATGGTCAAACAATGGTGGTAGAGAGTCAGGGTGAATTCTCCGATGATATTCCTAGGTTCTTCCGTGCATACAACCCTAACATGAGGTTCTGACCTTAGCCCTAACCCAACCAACCCTAAACCCTAATGAATTCCTTTGGGCGTCGGACATCAATGCATCAACATGAGGCGAGCATAGAGCTGTGGAATTGCAAGGGACCCTGTCTGTGCGTCCTCTTCCTTTGCGTTCGTGGACTTGTCCCTGGAACGACCTCACCAATGACTGCTCCAGTTCTACAGATCTTCCTCAAGGCTTTACAACGATTCTTACGAAACAACGCCCTCCTACGACTCCCAGTTCAACGACTCTTAATTCTTTGGTCGTATCTGACGCGGTATGCGAGGAAAATTCGGACCAAGGGCAGCTCAGATCCTTCAAGACATCCAGAGGATGAAACCTCATCTGAAGCGCCCAGTGTTGTGGAAGAACAACAGAATGAACAGGAACGATCCACCATCATTTGTGCGAGCGAAGCACCATCAAGCCTGCATCCATATCCCCCAAGTACGCTAGGTGCATCAGCATCTTCGCAAGATGTTCGAACCGAGACCTTGAGGCCCACTTTCAGCCGTTCCCACATCTCTTACCCCACGACTTCCGGTAACCTTAATGGATCGCGCACTGCCCTGACGGCCAGCCCTGCAGCATCGGTTTCTCGCCTTTCTATAACAATACCACGTGCAGAGTCTACCCACTTGGCCGTGAATCAGGACGATGCAGCATCGGTGGCCTCTCGAATATCTATTATTGCACCCGATATAACGGCTGAGCCTACCCCATTAGTTGAGTCGCCCTCACAGGGGTACACTCTAACGGGCGAGGTTACTACATCCCCTGTCCAAGAGTCGGAAAATGTCACTTTGGCAGGTGAGGCCGTAGACTTGACTGGTCCAGGTCTCTGTGCGACATACGATGCCTTTTATACCGCCCTTCCGGAGAAGTTTGCCAGGTATGACCGACCGGACATTATGTGCGTGACACCCGGTATTCTTTTGGCAGACTATGCTAACCATTTGACAGACCGTCGCAAGTGACAACATACGAACTTCCGCCTATGACGGTGCGCTTTGATAAGTTCGTACTCACCTCTGACACTTCGACACCGACTAACTTTTACGAAGTGGAAAACTTCCTCTAGGCTGGAAAGAGCTTTTGCATCCCGAAGGCGCCAGATATTTCTTGTATGAACCCAAGGTTTGCTTTCCCGGGTATTGAGGTATATCGCGTTTACTTACTTGACTTCCTAGAAACTGTATACTGACGCCAACATCTATAATACCAAAGTTCTTTCGTATGTCACCAACCTCATCAGCCAATGCGACCAATATCTCCGCTCGCGCAACATCCGTCTCTCTTCGCACGTCAACATTGTCTTTGACATATGTGGCGAACTAGATGAAATGTGGTGCCAATACTATCTTGCAGACCACGCCACGAGAACAGTATTTTGGTTGGACAAGTTTGAACTCTCTGAAGAGAATTTTCATCTCTGGTCGGAGGTCAAAGGTGTCACAGAGATGTCACACGTTCGTAGGTCCATCTATCCTCACTCGATGGACCCAATTCACAGATTTCTCGTTCAGGTCACGCGATCGAGGTTCAGTACTGGTGAGCTTCAATAAGCAAGCTACCAGGTTTAATCTCATCTTTCGCTAGGCATCATTGTGATTTGTTCCCGGACTCCTTTTCTTTGGGTCTGTCTCACGTCGATGAGCTTCGGGATATTCTAATTCACAGTATCGGAGGTGATTCTCGTACTTAATTTGCCCCGGTGCACTTCTCAAAGTTATTGATCATAGATGTCGTCACATCCTTAACGACCACGGTTCCTTACGAGGTATATGATCTGCAACAGATGTTGAAGGTCGCCAATAGCATTAGAAGTAAGTCATCATTCAAGTGTTGTTGACCAGGCACTGAATGCGCCGAATACTTCGATAGAGAACGTAGAGAGTAGCAAGTGTGCCTCAGTGTATAGTGAGTATCAAAACTTGGATAATAGCTGTGGGCTCACCTCCGCAATATAGGCAGGTTGATGTACCTTTTTGGTATGCTTGTCTCCGTTGTTCTATGGCAATCAGCGCTCACTCTTCACTAATAGCACGACAACGATTCTTCAACTTTCACGGTCAACCAGCGGCGCGTCTTGATCGAGATCGCTCTATATATCATCCTTCTGATTACAAGCCCCCCCGCACGCCTCTGTTGCGCATCCTTTCGCCTCTGATGTTCTCCGCTCCGGATACCCACTGTCGAGCACTAGACAAGCTTTGGGTAGATGGAATAATACATGCTACTTCATGGAACAAATTTATCAGCAACATGAATACTGAATGGGAACAGTTGATTCTCTTCGTGCGTGTCCTTGAACATGTTTCTTTTTCCCGCGGAGCTGAGTAGGATATGATCAGGGCACGGTGCTTCTCAATGCAAACGTCGCATTCTTAGCCATCCAATCCGTAGATGAAGATACCGCGAACCCGGATCGGTCTCCGGCGCAAATAGCAAGTTACCTATCTGTAGTGGCTAGTATCGGCAGTGTGATTATTGGTTTAATGCTCCAGAGGAAGAACAAAATCAAGAACAAAGAAGCGGCCGACGATGCAGTACGTGACACTTCACACATATCACGACCTAGAGCAAACTAATACATCTCAAGGCCGTATTCTTGCATTCGTTCATGAAAAACAGACTAGGATTGGAGACGTTAGCAATCCTATATTCAGTCCCTTACGCTCTCTTGATGTGGGGGTACGTCGCATTTCCGCCAGTCAATCAATGTCCTGACGTAAGGCCTGCCTCTTTCAGAGTCATCTTGTTCCTCGCTGGTTTCTCGTCCATGTGTCTCTATCATTCTGCTATTGGCATCACACTTTTGGTCTGCGGTGCTTGGCTTATCATCGCACTCCTTGTAGTCTGGTGCATCTTCACCCTTGCTCAGTGGGACAAGCGATTCAATGCACAAGACACGGCTTGGGACAAACTCATCATCGGAATACAGGAAGCTGTTCGCGCAACTACTGAGTTCTCCGAGCGGCAGCTGGTAGCCTTGGGGTTAAAGAACGAAAAAGAGGAGGAACCGGTTGTGAGGCTGACTGCACCGGTGAGGAGAATGAGCCTTCCGGTGAAGAGGATGAGCGAAGCGTTAAGAAGAGCGTCACGGAAGGCTACGATTTTCAGTACGTTCAGTAGATTGACAAGCGGTGAAAACAGACATGGGTCTGGTGGCTCCTCTGGGATACCACATCGGGATAGTAACGGGAATGAGCCTGCGAGTGCGCCGGTATGACGTTGTACATCTATCTTTCCATATCTACCGCTTCCTTGGTTCACGGAACAATCTTTGTATCGATAGGTATCTCTGTACGTTATTGTTTACTGCGAAACAGACTTCTCGGGTGGCGAACTACCCCACTCACGCCCATGTGTCTGGCTCTGGTTTCGCGATGCCCAAGTATAGATGCTGGAATTTTTAGTCCAACATGTGAATTCGATATTCGTACTATGTACAAAAAAGATTGTGTTCTAGTGGTACAATGGGTATAAAACGCGTATGTACTAGGTTGAAACAGTATGTTATTCCACGAGAGCCCACAAGAAATTGCTAACATGAGGCACTTCGCCAAGAAAGCTTTCAGCGCAACGACGGATATGCATCCCAATACCCATCATCCTATTGCAAAGCAAGTCAATACCAGTTGCGAATCTGACTGTGGAAAAGCTCGAACGATTTTAGGCAGACCCATCGTCTCTCTTTTGATTTGAATGGCTGCACATCGAGCCCGATGATGTTTCCAATGGCCAGGGTAGTATTTACGCGCCGGGCTCTTATCGAGGGACAGAGTACGGCCACAGCCCCTGCAGACGACACTATGGGGCGTCAGTTGGGATCTCTCAATCCATGGATCATTTTCAAGAAGAATTCGACGTTGTGCCTCGCTTGTCAAAGGCGCACGTCTCGAGGATGGTGATGGTGGGGAAGGTGGAGACGGGGGGCCGTAATTCTACACACAAACGGTGTCCATCAATGGTTGTCGCGTGGAACAGTACTGAGCCACTCACCAACGAAATGGGAATGTTCGCGAACGAAGGTGATGCTGGTCTTTCCCATTGATTCTGTCCCACCATCATGGTGTACGGCGTTCTATCGGGACTTCGAGGGGGTGTTGTTACAGTACGATGAGCGTGCTGGGTAGTCTGAGGGTAGTGGCGATGATCAATCATCGTCGATGGAGGTGAATTGAATGTCTGTAGTCCGAGGCGCGGCGGTTGGGGCGTACTTGAACGCATGAGACCCGGTGGTATTGCATATTGCCCTGCAGTGGCGTTAGTGAAATTTCCGGGAAGTATTGGACTTCGTGAGCTGGACGTGGCAGCAGGACCAGTATCTCGATTCTCGGAAGCCCTTCCGCTATCGTCGTTGAGAATGGAGGCGACAGAGAGGCGGCGGCTTGTGGTCGTCATTGTACGGGGGTCAATGGAGGAGCTGTTGTTGGGTGAGTGCATTTTCGAGAAGCTTGAAGCCAAGGATGATTATTGAAACATCGCTATTGTATTCGGACACATACCTTCTCCTTGAAGGCTCTATCTCCGCCAAAGTAGGACCACAAGAGAGCAGGACAGGGGATGCGAAGGATGTCGCAAATTATCATGAGGTTGGGGAAGAGCGCATAAATTTTATGTCTGACAGAACAACGTGGTTCGCTAAAAATGGTTAAGTATAACCAGGATTCAGTATCGGGGCTTGAGTGCTGTAGTGAGTGATAACTAGAAGCCACAGATGATGTTCGCGCTGATGCACATGTCGAACAGGGAAACAAAAATTACCACCGACCAACCCTTCTTGGTGCTAGTTTTAGACATAACCTCATCCATCTCATCCATCAAAGCCAGGACCAGGTTCACAAACTAACTTCACTTTTTTTGGTTGCAAAAAAATCGTCCTTACCGCCGAACCTGCCATTATGTACGCAAAACCAACCCTCTAGATCGGTGTTCGCAAATAACGAAGTTGTCACCCCTGTCACTTCCACGAGACCTCTTAACCGTAATAGCCCGCTTCGATGTCGAACCAATGGAGGGACATCACTGAAAATTTTCGAGATGGGGACCGGCACAAGCCGAGCCGATCTTAGCAGGGTCCTGCATTAGTGTCCAGTCAGACGTCAAGGCTTGGGAGACAAATATTAAGGAACATCTAGAAGGACGCTTTGGAACTTACTTGAAAGGAATTACGCGTGCTTTAGAACATCAGAGCTCAAAGCACTAATCCCGGCGTCTGATTTACTTAAGTTCTGCCGTCCGAAAATACACGGCCATCTCGTGCACTCAGATTACTGTGAAGAGTTCACTACATTCAACGGCACACTGATACGACGCGAAGCGTCATGGCAACTAGACCAGTCGGGGTATCAACTTGCCCAAGGTGGGTCTGATGGACGACCATACATCTTTCCAGCTATGTTCAACACATCGTGTCCGTCTGCATAGGGTGGTCAGCGAGACCTCGGAACGAAGAGCAAAAGGACAGCTGTTCGTACTGACCCTGTCCAAAGCGTAGTGGACCCTAACAACAATAACAGTAAGCACGTTGAAGCATCGGAAAGTAATTGATCAAACCAGCTCTTCGAGGCGATATCCTGGCGACAAGTCCTGTGACTGTCGCAGACAATTTGGAACCTTGAAAGTGGCACGGAATTTGGGCAATACCACGGATAATGCCGTCACCTGTAAGCCGTGAACCAGTCCTGGATGCGTCCAGTCTAGATGCCACATATCTCAATGCATGCAAGCGCAATGTGCCGTCGGGTCCACGCGAGGAGGGAAGAATGTATCCACGAGGGCGATATCGAGTATTTGACGATCCAGAACTTTAGCAGAGAAAGTACGGTCGAAGCCCATCGCGGTGGGGAGGTAGCCTGGCGATGTTGAGTTGCTTGCGCAATTACACGTGGAGCTCTTTACTCGCATCATGGCGGTCCGAAGCTTCTCGTCCAAAAGAGAAATAAATAACACTTTGATCAATGACCGGAGAACTGAGAGATTTGGGACCCTTTGAGTAAGATGCTAAATAGCGAGTTCGACCAGATGACGGCTGCTTTCCGATGGAACCATGTTCCAAGTTTCATAGTTCTGAATGCTTGTTAGAGAACGCAAAGAGAACGTCTAGCTTCTCAATGGTGAAAATAGGGGACCTTGCCCCACGTTTTCAGGCCTTCTATAGTTTCCGATATGTCCTTAATGCCCATGTGATGGCCGATCTCTTTCCAGAGGATGGAATTACGCTGGTTGTGACTACTTTGTCAATGCACCAATTTTGTAATCGTAACTGACAGTTCAACGCACATTTTGTTCTTTAATGCTACACTGCCTCCAATCTAGCCTTTCAACGGGTTCCTGTGAATTGGAGTCGTAAGGCAAGTATGAGTCGCATGAATGTGGTGACCTCACCGTAGGCTGGAAGACGCATTGGGCCAGCGTGTAAGCGTATCATCATTCGCCTGATAGACAGGCAAGCGAGCTCGGAGAGGGCATATAGCGAATCATAAGAAAGTTACAAACTTGTACCGAGAATGGAGCCAATTCATCCTAGAAAGGGCGAGACACCCTCGTGGATCATTGTGCATTATGCGAGACATCCCGATCAGCTGTCAAAGGACGTTAACAAATGTGGAGATGAGGATAGCGGTCTGGATGAGTTTGTCAACCTTGAGACTAAGAATTTCCACAGGAAGTGACCTTTTCACTCATAGACATGTCATTCGATACTCCATCAGTTCCAAGTAAAAGCGAGGCGATCGAAAGCTGAAAAACTCGTTAGCATTCCATACACGCGGTTCAAACGAACAACGCACTATTCCGTAGGGTTTCAAAAACGCCACCTGTGCTCCGAGCCGAGAGAAGAAAAGCGTATCGCAGAGAAGAATCGTAGAAACAATTTCTTGAGCTTGCGATGCGTCCAGTCCTTCGCTGACTTTCAACTCCCAAAAGCGCCGCCTCGCAAATTCCAGGCGGCGATACTCCAGAAACCTGCAGAAGACAGTATTCCAAAAGGGAGCGTGTAGTCATCATTTTCCAGGCCATGGTTGTGAGAGAGCTCCAGACCTGAGCGAATGAGGAGTGTGACGTGGAAAAACGTCCTAGTGTAAACCTGCAAACCACACCAATCAGACGATTTTCCCGCGCTGTGAGGGCGATGATTACTCACGATGTGTTTGGGACGTGCAGAAATGTGTAAAAACCAATGCTACCGGAGGATTTGCCAACCTGAACGACTGGACTGGCCGTGAGCTCGAGTTTAAGACCGACGATGTTTCTGCCATCGCAGAGAAGGGGTCTTAATGCCGAGCTCTTTCTAGCCTTGACGCCCTTCTGAAGGTTTTCACTTGTTGATACGCGATTCTCAGAATGGCCCATGACCAGTATGTTGCTTGACGCAGCTTGAGGCTTGCGTACTTGAGTCAACGTCGCTGACGAAATTCGCGTGGGAAATGGCCACTGCACGCGATTTGACCGGCCCTCAACAGACCTTGGTTTGACCTACTTAGGCCGATAAAAACTCAGTGTCAGTCTTATAAGCATCCTGCAATTAGTTGTAAGTTGAGACGCTATCTCGGCAAGGGATCTCTACATGCATCGAAATACGACTACAGCACTCGGCACTCAGGCCTCAGGGCTGAGGCCACTCTAGTACTATAGCCTCCTCCCCAGTAAGCGTTATAGTCTGGCGAATCTTCCCATCGTAGTCGAATAAAAGCTCGTACTCTCCTGGGAATAAAACTCCGTTCCCATTCTCATCCGTTCGCGCAATCGCTCCTAGGGTAACTCCCAACGTAGCGACAGCACTTTGGCCAGACGCAATACCCTTGACCCTAGTATACGCAACAAGTTCCTTTAGCGGTGCTGGGGCCGGGCCTGTTTCAGTACGTGTAAACAGCAAGGCGACAAAATCTGACGTCGTATCGCCTGTATTGGTCACTTGCACCTCAAACGTGTCCAATATCGAAAGGTCCAAATACGAGGTTTCGGCGCCGGCTGCAGTGAGCTCTTGGATATTGTATGACCTTGTTGAGTTGTCCACCCATGCAAAGTCAAATGTCGTGTAGTGGAGACCAAATCCAAACTCATAAACAGCTTGCCCTGTATACCATTTATAGGTTCGACCAGGAGAGCTGCCTTCCTTCGGCCGCAATGACATGTCGTTCATGGGTACTTCATCGACATATGAAGCTGGGTATTGCGTGACGGGGAGTCGTCCTGCTGGCGCCTGAGTACCGGTAAGGATATCGAGTAACGCCGTGCCACCACTCTGGCTTGGTAGTCCAGCCCATACCAGACTGTTGACCTAGAACTGAGGGCTCAAAAACTGAAGCTCGTGAGATGTGATGGAACAACTTACCCTAACATCGCCCTTCAACCAAGAACTGTCAACTTGTCCTCCACCCATGACAACAACCACAAGTGGCTTCCCGACTTCCGCGAGCGCCTTTATCAAATCCAGCTGGTTGCCAGGCCAAGTGATCTCGTTCCGGTCTCGCTGTTCATCCTCAATACTCGTATCAATCCCGCCAACGAAAACCACCACATCTGAATTTTGGGCGGCTTCCAGGGCAGCGGCGAAACCGGAAGTATCGGTCGAATTGATAGCAGTTCCATATGCGAACGCCACGTCAAAAAGGCCAGAGTCACGGAAAGCCTGCAAGGGACTTATGACAAAAGGCGCTGGCTGTGCGTAGTTGGATTGCATTTGGTTTGTAGCGTTGGAAAATGGACCGACTAGCGCGACTTTGTTTGCTGAGCCGTTCAATGGAAGAGTATCGTCGTTTTTGAGAAGAACCATGCCTTCGACGGCAGCTCGATAGGCGAGTTGCTGCGCTTCTTCGGTATTAACGTTCGCCCAGCCTATTTCGCGATATGGCTGACGTTCGGGAGGATCGAAATACCCTGTTCTAGATATGGATGTCAGTAAGTGGACGAGATTGACAAAGTGCGGCCAAGTTACCTGATAAGAGAGTTATACTGCCTCGCCAAGGCACTCCTAATGTCCTCTTCAGAGACGAGCGACTCGTTCAATGCCTCCTGGAGATTGTTCTGTAGATCCGTGCCTGCATCGATATCCAACCCTGATCGAAGCGCCAGCGCACTTGCATTGACTATGCCAGTGTATTGATGTCCCCAGGCAATCGTCCCCACAGCACCGTAGTCTCCGACGATCCACTGCTCATCTCCCAAACCCCATAGATCCCGTACAAGCGTTCGCAAAAGATATGAGTTGACACATGATGGTGTACCATTCACTTCATTGTAGCTGCACATAATTGATGCCACTTTGGCATCACGTACGCAGCTTTGAAAGGGTGGCGAATAGTACTCGGCTAGATCTTGAATGCTCAGGATAGCATTGAACGATCCTCGCTCGAAGCCACCCCAGTTCTCGAGGTCATATGCAGCCCAGTGTTTGCAGGCAGACATGACTTTGAGATAAGGCGTCGAGCTCACGTCGCCTTGCATACCCGTCACGAACTGCAGTGCATAGCGTGCGACATGGAGCGGATCTTCTCCCGGTGTTTCTTGTCCACGACCCCAACGAGGATCTCTGAAGGGGTTCACGTTGGGTGACCAAAAGTCAACCCCAGAACGATTGGCGTTATGGAAAGCGCGGGCTTCCGTGCTGATCACAGTGCTAATGCTGTGAACGAGCTCGTCGTCAAAAGCAGCGGCCGTCAGGATAGGTGCGGGGAAGGAGGTGGAATAACTGAATTCTCCAGAGCCAGAGAAGACGGAGCCAGGACTACCTCCAAAACCGTGCTATACGTATGAATATCAGTATAAGTCGTCGAAAAGTCAAGAGTTCACACACAAGGGCTTCGTTCCACCAATTATACGCCGGGATACCCAACCTAGCAACGCCAGGAGACTCGTTCCCTGTATTTGCAATGAGTTCTTCTACAGTGAGCTCAGCTACCAGAGCCCGAGCTCTGTCCATTGAGTTCGCATCGGGATCGCAGACTAAGTTCCCCCCAAGTGGCCCATTCTTGCTGCAATCAGGGAATGAGGCAAAAGAGAGAATCGCCAAAAAGCTGAGAATGAGGAAAGCTCGATACATGCATGTTAAGGTGCGCCAGGAATGTTTTTAATGCCAGGTCTGTGATGAAAATGTACCGAAATATGCCCATCTCCCTAGTTCTCAAAACAGACGATCAGCCAGGTCCCAGAAGAAGACAGAGAAACATACTAAAGACCTAGCATAGCTTCTCCTTGTCCAGCGATGAATTGCGTCAAACATAGAATGGTCTGGTCGTGTGGACGGCTGGAGAATGATTATGCGAGAAGATGCGAAGGCGAATCGCCGAGAATACACCAAAGCCCGAAAATTGGCCAGGCTACCGTGCGAATTCGCGATTTAGTCTATTACCCTCAAGTCACCGCTCAGGCGCTCGGGCCTCAGGCCTCAGGCCTCAGGTGTTAGTGTCCTTCTAGAGACACGAGCGACGAGTGCACGAGGCACTACTCATAATGAATATGTTAGGTGAAGGTGCGTAATGCTCCCATTTTCTTTGTCTTCGGTGTTCTGACATGTCTTCTAGATATTACATTACATATTGTGCAACTCGTTATTCCGGTTCAGTAAATCATGTCATTGCGTCGTCGAGTGGGCTTCTAAGCTTCAATATCGTCTCACCGCACGTGAACCTTCATCGCATTCCACCTGTCAATAGGTGTCAAATCAATACTTAAAAGCCCTCAACCTCCGATTGCTGTGTAGCCCTTTCAGAGTCATACTATCTCTCCCCCCCCGTTTTTACCTTCGAGTATCAATATGGCTTTCAACAACTCATCTGGCTTCACTATCACAGGCGGGAGGTTTACACACGTAGTGGGGGATCAGCACATCAACCACGTCCAGGGTGATCTAGTGCAGTATCTGGGTCGGGAAGAAAGGGTGCCTACCATTTGGGATGAGGTACGTCGATTCTTCGTTAACTAATCGAGCCCCTACTCATAGACTGCTAGTACACGCGGGTTCCGACAGGCAGAGTGTACATAGTGCGTACCGTTGGCGATACAACAGTAAGAAGAGACCACGGTGAAACGGAATACGTTTGGAAGAAGATCGAAGCTCGTCGCAACATCAGCATTGTCAAGATTCAAGGAGAAGATACGTGTTCACATTTCGTATATGTTCGCTATAGCGGTCGTGATTGTTTCGAGGTTAGTACAGCACATATGTTTCTTGCCGTCATATGTTGAACATCACAATCGCATAGGCGTTCCAACGCGACTTTGAGGAATTCTCTCATGTCAAGTACGCCATGATTGTCCTCCCTTGCAGCCGATTCACTGAACTGGATATCTATCTAGGAATGCGAATGTTGTCCAACTGTTCGGCTATAACGACAGCCAGTCTTTTCCAGCTTTGTTATTTTACGAGGGTAGGAGGCGTTTTAGAATGATTCCATACTCGTCGCTAAATTCTGCGCTCAGAATTGGTTCCAGTAGCATTCATCTTTGAAAGAAACAACTTCTCATCACTTCTGTATACCTATTTCGAATATCAGGTTTGTCTCAGTCCCCATCTTATCTGACTTCTCAACTTATCTTTCGTTGCAGTTTGGTGTAGACCAACTTGGGGATGACAAAATAGTACGCAGGTTTTGTTTTGTCTCTCTGAAAGTAGCTGACAGTTTTCTAAGGATTTTGGTGATTTGTGGGTGCATGCGAGGTCTGGCCATTTACGAACAGGACCTTACGTCAAATACGCGTCGACCCGGACTTACTTCGCGGCTGGGTTCGAGACCAACACAGAGAATAACGGCGCCCTTTCCATTCAGGCTTTCAGCGACCCCGAAGCTGTCTTTGATTATCTTAGGCAGTTCCTCTCCACACATGATATTCTTCGTGGCATTGCCTGGTCCAATCAACACACGACGGAATGGCTAGAGGAAGAAGAAGCAGTGTTCGTGTTTAGACATTTTCCCGGCACTATCTACAGGTGGACTAGCCGAGAAGTTATTGCAAGGTGGCCTGTAAAGGTCAAGGAATGGTTCTACGGAATCCCGTCTTCGTATCACCTGCCCGAAGATGTTCTAAATAGTGGTTATTGTCTGAACAATCTCTCATTGCGGTATGTAAATGTATTCGAGGCGAGATCCACGGTCTAAGAGGCACTTTTGCTCTAGGTACATGTTTACCCCAGCAGACATTTCAGAGTGTCCTAGCTTCAAAATACAATATCCACTTTATCCTAGATGGCGTGCTGCGGCAGAATCTTGGCTATCGCAAGCGCATTGTGTGCTGAATTACCTTGGGATTGAGGAAAAGGAATGGCGGGACTGTTGTGAGCTTTCATGTCGTTGCCTATACATCATCTCCTAACGGACGGGCCAGTTATCTTGGGAGCCCTTCTTCTTGACTTTGAGCGATCCTTCAAGCCCAGTCAACAGATCCGAGCCCTGGACAGGCCCCTCTACCTCTTCATCCGCCCAATTCCCTCTGTTTCGCAGTCACAGGAGATCTGGTCTTCCTGGGCAAAAGGAAATAAATGCTACTGGTCTTTTGACATCCAGGGAAAAGAAGAGATGTCGGAAGCTACGCAGGCATCCCTGAATCTTCCTACATACAAATGTCGTTTGGGGATTTCTCATAACTGGTGGGATCCTACTGCCCAGGTTTACAACGCCGTGAAAATGCTTCATCTCCACAACGGCTTTGATCCCTCGACGCCGAGCCTCAGCAAATCTCTTGATCTTCCTATATATGAACTCGATGAGAATCATCCTTCGTTCGACGAGATCCGGGGTCCACAGCGTTATGTACCGGTTCCACGTCCCCTGTCGGAATTTATAGATTCTTTGGAGGGCAAGGCCAAAAAACCGTCGGGCGCACGCTCGACTTCCACTCATAATTCCTCTAGTGGGAGACAGAAACCGCCGGAAGAAGTCACAGACTCATATGTCATGGTGGATGAGGACACTCCGCTCGAGGAGGCATGGGAACAACAGCAGGGGTTTGCAAGCAGATTAAAGGTAAAGTACATTTCGTTACATACCACAATCAACAGTCTGTTAACGAATTACATACTAGGGTGCCTTTCATCGCGTTTTTAGTCTAAAAGACCCGCGAGAGGAATAGGTCTTCGTCATCTTTAGAGCCCGACTAATGTTCTGGTATATTTTACTTCAAATATCTGTATCACGACTCCCTCAGTCAATATCCATCACATCTACCCAGGTCGAAGGCCTAATGAACGATCCATCCATGTCGAGGTCGTCAATTGCTTTGGTTATGTCGTCGATATCCATGAGCTCTGATTCTGCTTCTGTAGATACATTATAAGGGTAATAGACAAAGGTCAAGTAAGACGCGTACCGTTGGCGAGTTCCATCTCTGCAAAACACGCCTCGTTGGGCTGACCAACAATTTCGCTTCTCGAGTAATAGCTGCCAGAATTGGCACTGTTCGGTGCCGGAATATGCGAGCCTTGTGAACGAAGCAGCTTCCGAACGGCGTCATAGACATCGTGCTCCCACCAAATATGCCTCACTTCTATCTCGACTTCGAACGAGGGAAGCCCCAGCGCGTGATGCATGTGTTCAGGTATCTCCTCCACTCCCAAAGGTTCGAATGACCAGAAATACTTTGTCCCTTTTATCCAAGCGTTCCACTGGGCCTTGTCATCGGAAGGGCGAGGGATTGGTCGAATGAACAGGTAAAACGGCCTGTTGCTCTGTGATAGCTCCGGCCTTTGACAGCCCTTTGACGTGAGTAGGAATTCTAGCCAAAAGCCGTCGAATATGGCTGTTGCAACGAGTAAGTAGGGGTGCTCTAGCATTAAGGGAGACGGACTCACCATAGTCTCGCCATTGGTCTTCTTCGATTTCGTGCAGTACAAAGGAGAGATTTGCCAGCAATAGCCATGATCCTGCGTAGCTCGAATTGTCCCGTGGTAAGGCACAACAAAGGTCAAACGAACGCATAGCTGCGATGTTTGAAGGCGTTAACGTAAATCTGAATGCGTGTCTATGGATCAATTTCGACGAACGAAAGATGACTGTCATTGAGGCTCACCGTACGCAGCCGCTCGGCATGTCGACTCTGCTTTCACGCATCGCCTCCAGGATCCCGATTCCGTCCAAGAGAACGTTATAACATCCTTCTCCGGCGGATTGCTCCCGAAGAAGGACCTGCCGCGAGAATCTGTGGTAGATTGTGCCAGGTAAAGTGGTCAGCATCCACAGGATATCTTCATCGTCCACCCATTGTATGGCCACTCTTCTGCACTCGGCAAGCCCACGAAGCAGGTCAGGGATAGACAGAAATTTGATAAGATATTCGAGGACAACGCTGGAGTCGTATGTCTGAGGAGCGAGGAAATTTGAAGAATGATCGTCACAGGTGCTGTTCAAAGTGACCACAGCGTTATTGATGTGCCAGGAATCCTCCACATAGAGTCCTTTCCGTAACGCGCCGCTTGAGTCGACCCAGAGTTCACAGAGTGACTAACGTTGAGGTGTCAGTGTCGCGAACTGGGTACGAGGTGTTTTGGCGTACCACATTCTCCATGTTTTGGGCTATCCCACACTGCAAAAAAACAGATTGATGAACCCATTGTGCTTATGAGAATGGAGGTACGTGCGCACCTGATAGCTGAAGTAGGTATATAATACCGACGAGAACCCATTCCGTTCCCAGATATGGGATACTGGTACGAGCTCTGATTGAAGTTCAGCGCTGGGATGACGAGTGTTGATGAAGTGTCTCACCATCGTAGAAGACGAGTGCTTGTAGACCTGGGTGGTCGTTGTAACCAAAGAGCTGGACCGATTCGATGTTCCTGCAGCCATTCAGATGAATTCCGACCGATACACCTTAGCAACATACTTCACAGAAGAGAATCGTTGAAAGTCTTTCAGAAAGGCCTGAGGAGTGGGCATCAATATAGTGTATACTACAGGGACAATGTTACAGACCTTGGGAGCATTCGGGCCGCTGTAGCCAATGTGAAGGAAATCCGAGCCATCGATGCGGGCGATGTTGAGTGTGCATTTAACATTCTTCTCTTTACGCCATCTTCTCGCTTTCTGGTCGTATCCACTGGCATTCATAGTACCAAACGTTTTCCTGATGTAGACCTTGCCAGTCGGAACTCGCATATACTAATATTGTCGGGCGGTAAAAGCGGAGAATAGTAAAAACAATAAGGTTTACAGACCTCGTCCCATATCGATAGACCCCGCTTTCCTTGGTTCACATACTGCACGACATTTCCGTGATAGACGTTGTGTTGAGCACCAGCGACATTGTTGAATTGAGATTGTTCAATAACCAAATTCGAAGATCCCTGGAAGAAAGACATTGTGTATAGTGCGGAGAGATGACCGTTGGTGTCTGCAATGTGCACATGTTCGCCATGAGGACGGGAGAAGACTTGAAGAACACGGTCATTGAACGGGCGTTGAGCATTGAATATTGTTGTAAAAGTGAATAGGAGCTTCGATACAATGTAGGTTCAAGTTGTCGCATCCGAACGTTTCCTTTGGTTTCAAATGCCTGGATAGATTTTTTTCAGGAAAATAAGATGTGAATCTACAAATGCTTACCTCTTGGGGCATAGGTCCCTCCGACTAATTATCACTTCCCATTTCATTCGAGTTTGGGGGAGTTTGGGTAGCTGATGGACGGACTGAATGATCAGCGACCACGAAACTGGATATGCGATGATGGTTCAAGAACAAGGTGACGCGTTGACGCGTTTTGGTCTCGGAATCGGATGCACTCCTCCAAGATCACACCGTTCGTCTTCTACCGAATTCAACTCCCTTAGACGGACAGAGAGCTAAGCATACTTATAGCCAGGATGTGGACACATGGTACATTCGATGTGGTGCGTCTCTTTTCTGCTCGAATTCTACACTACATCCATTCAGTTACGGTCCCGATTTTGGCAGCATGTAAAGACCCCTCGACTCGATCTTGCAATTGGAAGAAACCTGTTCCCGGCCCCATATATGGTTCTCGTTACAAGGAAGGCGGCTCGCTACCGCACATCACCTCGCACTTCAGAGCTTCAGAATCATGGAGCATTCCCTAATCAGTCCGTCGAAAACTTCCTTCCCCTGTCCTCCCCTCCTTTCGTCATCTGTTTGGGAATTTCGCGCTAGTCCAGCTTCGCTTGCATTAGCCCATATTTCCTAAAAGAACCTGTTTCCGGCTCCCTATGGCCTCTGCGCCCTCGAGACTCGTGTTGCTGAACTGGAAGATTAAAATCCATCAACAAAAAATTCACGTAGTCACGCGTCTCCCTTCATTATTGCTCTGTATTGCTCTCTCCCTCCTCTCTCTACCCCCTGTCGCTTCACACACTTTCGATAACATGCCACCCAGTCGCGCAGCTCGTTTCCCAAACGCCTGGATCCTGTTCAGATCACATGAAAACATATTAGGCCGGCGTTGGTGGATTTAACCCCAAGCACCAAACACCCCGAGATATGGAGAAATCTGGATGAAGAAGAGTGTATATTTTGGGAGCGAGAAGCCGACGCTGCGCTGCTGGCACATACGGTGGCACCATATACACAGGCTGCCTGAGGAGAAGGCTGAGCAAGAGCGTCGCAGGAGAGAACAAGAAAGGACAGCAGGCACATCCCTATGCCAGATCTTGCCCTTCTCCGGGATCCGGCTCAACATCGACATCCCCTTCGTCTTCTTATCCGACTTCTCCATTTGCGGAAGCTTATGCTACGATGTCGGGAATACCCAACTCTGGGCTCCATTTCTCAAGCAATAGAAATGCTTCTGTGGGATGTTGACAACCCCCAAGCCACCGGAAACACCATGTTACTCAACATCCCTCATCCCCAGCATCCTCAGAGCTACCTCCTTCCGGCCCCGTTGGGTAAATCCTGGTGCATCGCAGCTGCAATCAGACAACGCTGTGCTGATCTCCGTCATTCACCAACTCTATCCATTTCCTGGGGGAATCAACCGGAACATCGCAATGTCAATTCCCTAATGCGAGGCTGCTCCTCAGTCATCTGTTTCTTAGTGCAAGGTGCGTTCATTATTTCTGTTGCTCTCTTTATCACTCATGCGTAGCACTGCAGCAAAACTTTTCACCCGACATTTTGCGGACGCCCTCGCCACAGGACGTGAATCTCAAGAAGGACGTCTCGGGAAGTGACCTTGTGTATGAATCCTAAGGTCATTGCGGGATCTCAACACACAGGTCATGGTACTTCTGTATTGACCGCAGGGCAGTCAACCAACAGCACGAGTGCTGGCAGTGGTACGATGAGTCCCTTCGTTGACGGTGGTCTCTACCCCAAGCAGGTGCTGGGCCTTCACGCTATCAAGAAGTAAAACACGCGTACGCCACCGGACCGAGCAAGCCCATGCCTATATGGATTCTACCGTGGTTGTCAGCGACTAACCCGACTCGTTTGATGGCTTGTACTTCATTTGGGAAGGTACCGATAAGGCTTAAAATTTCTGCACCAGTACCATATTCTGGCAAGTTAGCACCCGGTATGCCAACCACAAGTCGAACCGGTCATTATGATCATACCTGCTTTGCTTTTTCCCTATACCCTGGTACTCATAACCTTATCACCTCTGCAATACTCTTTTCGTGTTTACGATCTGCTTTGTCAATGATTATCTTCTAGACCACCTTTCTTGTATCTTCGCCTGTGCAACGCCTTATATTTGACCCACTCGATCCTTTGTTAGGTTCTTTCCCGGGCTTGGATTTCTTTAACTAAACGCTATTCGACATAGTCACCACTGTCAATACTGTACATATGTTACGCTCGAAGATGTTAAATAAGAATCAAGAAGGATGTAACTTCCCTTCAAGGAAAGTCAATATCAGCCACCCATTCTACCTTGTTGCGCTTCACCCATTCATCAATTTGACTCGCACGCTTATCAACATCGCCCGGTTCCGCTTTAGGCCAGCTACGAGCTGAATGCCCATCCTTCGTCTGAGTCAACCTAGCTCTTGGTCTATATCCCTCCTCCTCGATCATCCTTGTCCGTACGCTCTTGTGTACCTTGACTGTACTTTCCTGCTCTGTTTCCCCCGAAAGGGGGAAAGGTATAATTCGTCCTGTCCCAAGATTGAGGCCCAAGCGCCTCCACGGTCTGCGCATCTTGTCTTCTTTTGGATAGATCCTCATCCAAGGAGTGATCTCGAGTAACCACCAAAATCGATTATTGCGAAGTCGATCATACATTGGAGAAACGGCATCTTTGCGGGCTTTTTCTATCCTTTCTATGGATGATGACATTGTATCCCTATGGTTCTGTGTGCTGTAATCGTTCCGTTTCGTTTCGATGACTTGGGCCGCCGCTTCGGGCGATCGCGAAGAGGAATTATCTGTGTTCCGTTTGTTGCCCTGGCTACGTTCTTCTCCGCCATCTTTGTTGTTACTCTCGTCCCACTCTTTAACCGGAATCGAATCTGGATCAATCCCAATACTGCGCAGTTCGTTGGCGCTGAACATGATCCCTGTCTCGGCCTCGAAGCATTCGCGGACCATCCACCGTAGTGGTATCTGAGCGAGATTGACTGTTTCTGTGTCTTTAACTGAGCCGCCACCGACATCTACAGAGCATGGGTCATGCAGCGCATATGCTTTCGACTTCAATGTCACTTACCACAATGAGCTCCTGCGAACCACACCTAAAAAGAATTGAGTTACAGTAAACTTGTAGCCTTCACGCCGCAGTCATGTGCGTACCTCCTTCACATCCGGTGTACTAACAACATTCTCTTCGTCGAACGCCTGTTCGTACTGTCGACGCTGCTGGTTTCGATCTTTATGTTTGGATATCGGGGAAAGATGACGCCATAGTTTGCGTGGTAGTTCGCAATACCCAGTGCTTGTATGTTCCGGTTGCCGCGAAAAATTCCACAGACGAGCTTTGAACTTCACGCGACGCTCATCTAGCGACACCGCATGTCGAAACTTTCGGATGTTTGCATTTGTGTCGGTGAATGGTAATCGACGAGGAATTATGCCGACAGATTCGACAGTGTCCCTGTAGATCCGTTTCACCAAGACAATATCGATACACATCATCAATACGACATACCACACTCCTATGAATTCGATCTGCGCACGCACAGAAAACACATTCCTGAACTTTTCGGACTGTTTGAAGCCGGTTGAATCCGAGCGAGAATACATCTCCCAAGCGAACGGTACTTGTTGAACGTTGCATGCTGGGATAATTCCAACCTGCATGAATGACGGTTAGGGAGGTATAGCTTCGTGGCGCATGACTTGTAGTGCTGAACCTTGTATATCATGCCAGCCAAGCTAAGTATAAGGTTTTGAGTGAGTGGAAACACCTGTGCCTTGCATGAAAACTAACCATCGCGCAGTATAAGCTCCTCGTGAAAAACCAAATATGCAGATCTTGTCTCCTTCGATATCTGTGGACATTATCCCATAAGTCATCGCCGCTACCAAACACTGGCAGTCAAGTTGTTCCTACAATTCTGCATGAGAAACTCGTATCCACCTGCGAGCAAGCTCACTGGCTCAGAGTATGTCGTGTCGATAATAACGGTTGATCCTACCTAGGACATGAGAATGTAGGTTCCATGCAATAGCTTGATCCAGAAGCTGCAAGCGCCAGGTTCGAACTGATGAGACAAACAGGGAAAGTATGTCTTAGGCCTCAATACATACCTTGGATGTTTCCCGGGATAAACGAGAAGTGAGATGGGCAGCAGTGTAAGTGCCAATTCCTGCCTGCTAATTGATCAATCGTGTGTTCGATTGGTCAAGGCTAATGCAGTGCTTACCTGGTAATAGACCATCTGCTTGTTGCGGTCACCTTTCTTTAGAAGACCAAAGAACTTGACAACGTTGGAGTTCTACAAATTCTTTTCAGTCACATTTGAACGCTTGAGTTCGGGGCCACCAACATCTTCGTCAAATCTAGTCGGGGTGATCAGCACATCGTGTTCTTTTAAGATGCAGGTACTGCTTACTGGTCACCCGTTCCATCGAAACATAGGACTAGTGTTCGAGCTGTGTGACCATTCGATAGTACCCTTTCATCTTTAACGGGGGGCGGTTTGCTGTCATTGCTGGTTGTTGGAGGGGTAGAGATGCCAGTACTCGAATCTAATAAGGTAGTCTTCTCCGTGGCTTTAGACCGAGAGCGAAGAGTGTTCAAGAATGGAAGGCACATGTTACTAGTGCTCTGAAGGAACAAGACGTCTTTTCGCCTGGAAAATTTATAGACGACAACCACGCCAGTTCAGCGTGTAGAAGGACCGTAAACTTCCAATCTCGGGCGACTCACAGGGGCTGTCGATGTTAAAATTAGAAGAGAAAGAGGCGCTCAGAGAAGCTACGAGTTACATACCTGCTGGCATCCATGAGGGCTTGAGATCCAAGTGACCGTAATTAGTGCCCTTGGTTAAACGCCAGAGCACAAGACCTAGCCATTCCTTATAGCCCCAATGCCGATTATTTCCAAGGATAGTTGTTGAGAAACAACTATATCTCAATTCTGTAAGATGCCCCAAAAGTCTCCCACACCCGGACCACGGACTACGGTGGAAACGCCACAAGATTGATCAGATTTGGGTTATGAACTCCCCAAAAACAATCCGCGAATCCATGAAACGCTGATAGCGCATGTTTTGTGACACTTCTTTGACAGGCAACGAATGAATCCTTGACGAGCTGGCCTCACATGTGAAGCTCCTGTGTAGATAGAGGTCCAAACATGCGGTTTCCGGCAAATCAATGGACATATTTCCAGGTGGGTTAAATGATGTCGATATTAGAGACCAGAAATTCCAAACAAGCGATACTGAGCCCGGGCGAACGCTCAGAGAGTGTATGGAGCAGAGGAGAAGATTACGCGGTGCACTGCCACAACTTTGGGAGTTTTTCGAGCTGTTCAAGTTGTCTCGAAATCCACGAGCTCCACATTGGCTCCACACAACACTCGCTCGCGATCGAAAGTCGAGTACGTATATACAGTAAGTAGAGAAACTCTTCGGTACTTACTTTGCCTATTTTCCACTGGTACGAGTTACTCATGGTTGATAGCCCTCTTTTTTTTTTCTAGCTTTGACGGCGCAATCTTCTCACCTGAAAGCTTACCAACCGCTCCATGAAAGGAAACACCATCACCTCGTATAACGGCGAAGAACTTTTCGATACCTCAGCGAAGCTCGGAAGGATAACAGGGAAGTGTCAAGTGGAAGGGATGAGGTTTCTTGCTGCGATTAGAACGCTGGTGAAGTCGGTTGAGGAGTACGTGCCATTGTTATCGTCAAATAATGGGGTACCGCTAGCGATCCTATCGAACAGATGGCGTGTGGACGTGGTGGTTTCGTCTCCCAAGCTCTGGTCTTCCTTTCCAATTGACATTCCTCATTACTGAGGAGATGAATATTTTTTTTCTTCGTCACCTCGCTGCTACACATCACCTCGCTAGCCTCTACAAGGAGCGCTCTTCCCCGCTCCTATTTTCCTCATCGCGGAGAGAAATCAGCCCGTCGAATAATTCTTTCTTCCATCACGTCTTTGGAAACTCTTTGCGCTCTTCCCGTCTCACTGTGGAAATGGAATGTTTTCGCATTCAGACCAATGGTGGTGCATATGCCGCTAGATATGCTCACACGCCAGCACTCTCAAGTACAGACTTCTCGTTCAAGTCTTTCAACGACCTGACGCTACCTTGGACACAGCTTCAGGTACTCGCCCTTCGAATTTCTGAATATTGGATTGGGATGTAATGTCGAAGTCGTGTCGAAGTAGATGAAGCACTGGTACTACGCAATATCTTTTCACCATCCATCTTGCTCAACGATCCGGACGACGGTTACCAGCACCTCCCCTCCCAGTATCCCTGCCGCCTTGTCTGTCATCGATGACATCGTCATGAAACGTAACCTAGTCGTCACCTACAACGTCTTATTGTTGACCACAGTTGTTTTTCGAGTCCGATCAACTTTCTTCCCTAGTTGCCGGACCTGAAGCTGATTGTGTACAAGGACGGGCTGGATATCGATGCTCTGTCCCATGCCATTATACCGCAATGGCAGCCTGCGGCAAATATTGGTGTGAAGTGTCTACAGTCGGTGGAAATCATGGAAGGGGATACCAACGATCCGGGCTTAGAGTATTTGTGTCGGCTGGAGAGCTTGTATATTAGTGTATCTTGAAATCTTTGACTAACCAAGTTCTACTGGGCAGAAAGTAAACGAAACTCCATTCGATTCGCGAATTGTCAATTGAAAGGGTCAGGTGATGCCATTCACGCAATCACTGACCCTAACCCGGACGTCTTTCCTCCTCCACGAATCAGAAGACGACTCGCTTTAAAGCTTCAAAGCTTCATGGAGCACTCTTCCCCATTCCCATTGTCCCTCACCGTGGAGTGGAATCAGTCCGTTGAAAACTTACCTTCCCCTGTCCTTCCCTCCTTCCGTCATCTCTTTGGAAATTTCGCGCTAGTCCAGCTTCGCTATGAAAATGGAACTGCTTTTTTTCGAGCATTCAGCAAGTAGAACACAGGGAGCAATGCAATGCTATAGCAGCTTCGCACTCAGACCAATGATGATGTCCTGGTTCTATTCGCAATTGTGCCAGCACTCTCAGCTGCAGACTTCTCGTTGGAGTCTTTCAGCGACTTGATACCACCTTGGACACAGCTTCGGGCACTCACCCCTCGAATTTCTGACTGCGAAAATGCTATTCCTATCTCGAAGTAACGCGGTGATCTTGAAGAGCCCAGATTCCGCTCAGATTATTGGCTGTCGGATGGGAGTATCGAAATAGATGAAACCCTGGTACTTAATTTCTATCTTGCTCAGCGATCCGGATGACGCTGACGGGCTCTTTCTCTTCCAGTACTTGACTCTGCCTTGTCTGTCATCCCTCGAAATCAATGATCTACAAATTCTTACTGCAATCCCAAACTGTTCACTCGAAGCGAGATGATACACACGCAGAGTTTCCTCCATCGGTCACAATGCAATATAACGCCCAAGAAGCCTGGACGATGATCAGGCCATGGCATTCCTCCATGTTCTCCTGATGCTCAAATCCCTACATATTCTTGAGGATCGAAGATGGCTTATGAAACGTAATCACCCCACTCTTACTGTAACGTAGGGGAAGGGGTTACCAACGATCCGGGCTTGGATGATTTGTATCGGCTGGGAAGCTTGAGAGCTACCGGCTTTAATATTAGTGCATCTTGACGTTTTTGACTACTCACTAAGTTCTGGGCAGAAAGTGAACGACCATTCAAATGATCTGGTCAGGTGATGCCTTTCACGCAATCACGACCTAACTTGACCCTAACCCTGACAGTTCCTCCTTCGCGCTATCTAAAGCCTCAACCACGCCCAGCGCTCAGTCCTCAGTAGCGAGCTCGGTACTGGTTGGGACCACATGCTGCAGAAATCTATATAAGTCCTAGGAACAAACGTCAAATCCTCTCATCTTAAGCCATCATACTGTTTGCTTGAAGAGCCAAGGCCTGCCAGTGCACCAGCAGTTCAGAAATTCTCGTTCGCAACTGCGGAGCCGCTCAACAATGTTTAGCGCTCACTCTTTTTGGTAAGTCAGTCTGCGTCTTACTACCACCAGATTTTACTGAATTCAGATAACGTAGAGATACCTTTTCAGCGGGGCGATGACGCATTACTATACTGCAATCAGGCCTGCGCTCGTGGGCCATCTCACTCCGTAAATGGAAAATATACCGCTCGGAAGAATGACGGAGAGAAACAAGATATTTCAACCAATAATTCGGTTTGCTGGTGATATTCTGTTTTTCAACTGAGAGAATTTCCTTATTAGGCAGTTTCACTTAGAAGATTCCTGGTATATCGCACCTCTTTTCAGCTATTGACTGATATACGCCATATCCGCACCCAATTCCTCCGAGCGGAATATTTTCCATTTACAGTGTGTCTTCTGCCGCACTATTAAAGGTCAGCTAAAAATAATCTCACGCGCACTCCTCTCCCTCGCATACCCAATCATGGCTTTCTACGCTTCATCTAACTTCACGATTAACGGTGCACAGCTGGCGAACGTAGAGCGAGATCAGCATATTGTGACTGTCCACGGCAATCTAGTACAGTGTACTCACCAGAAAGTACCTGCTTCGACGATTTGGGACGAGGTATGTCAACGTTCTTTTTTTAAACAACATCAGTCTAAAAGCGACCACAGTATATACGAGTTCCCACCGGCAGGGTTTTTATCAAGAAGACCATAGGCAGTACCAATGTCAAGAGACGAGATAAGCAACATCGAGTCTGGCAAGACGTCGATGCTCGTCGTACCATTAACATTGCCCGTATTCAAGGCGAAGATAAGGAGGCGGAATTTTTGTACCTGACCTACAGTGGGGGCGATGCCTTCAAGGTAAGGAAAGATACCCACATAGATGGACTTGCCATCTGACTTATCCTCACACAGGCCTTCAAATGTGACTTTGAAGAATTCTCACAGGCCAGGTAAGCTGTTTAGATATCATTTGCGTGACATAGGCAAACCGGCAATTAAGAATGTGAATTCCGTCCAGCTCTTTGGCTATAGTGGCTGCGTCGGCGTTCCGGCCCTGATCTTCTACGACGGTGAGATTCAGCCTTGCAGTATTGATGAAGCGCCCTGAAACCATTCTCGCAGCCCTCGTGCCAGTAGCGCATATCTTCGAGAGAAACGATTTTTCACCTATCCTACATGTATACTTCAATCATCAAGTACGTTCAAAGCTATTAAAAACTGGTTCTTACTGATATCGCTACTTAGTCTGGGGCGGCAGGAATTCCTCAAGGTAGTGTGAGTTAACATACTGCTATTCTCCAATATGCCATTCAAATCAAATCTACAGACCTTCGGTGAACTATGGGTGGAACCAATATCCGGAGTATTGCAAACAGGACCGTATGTTGAAGATTCCTCCAACCGACATTTTGTCGCGTCTGGGTTCGGGGCAGACTCAGTGATTGGTGATGGAAGCATGCCCCTTTTGTCTCTCGAGAAATTCGGGAGTTCCATCACCGTCTTTGAGTATCTCAGCCGGACACTTTCAGCCCAGGCGATCATCCGAGGTATTCGTAGATCGTACCGGTTCCACAGGGAGGTAGTAACCGAAGAAGAAGCTATAGATATGTTAAGTTCCCTTCCGGGTACCGTCTATAATAGGACCTCTCGCAATATTGTTATGCGATATCCTCATAACCAAGGGGCATGGTGCTTTGGTTTATGGAAGGCGGGAGACGGGATGGATACAAGCCCAGAAATTATGGAAGACGGTTTAGTACGGTCTGTTTCGGTCTGTTCATGATCTGTACAACATGTGCTAAGTAAATGGCTCAACAGGTTCACCGTCGTACTTTCGGAACTTCGACGCTTTCAACAACTTTACCTCTATTACCAACTTGTACCCGGAGATGATTGGGACGTCTTTGCGGACTCATGGATGTCACAAGCCCACTCGAGTCATTTAGGGATCCAAGATGGCGAATGGGAAGATTATTGTATGTGATACTACGGCCTCTTTTCAGTGAGCCTCCTGACTTCCCCTCATAGCCATTCTATTCAGTTTTTGGCTATGCTTTCGTGCCGAACAGACACATGGCAAGGCGAATACAAGTGTTCTGGATAATAACACTGACGGACCCTTATACCTTTTCCTCCGAACAATTCCTTGTCATTCAGATTTCAAAAAAATCTGCTGGAGCCCTTGGTTACGCGGTAAGAAGTACTTCTGGTCTCTTGACCCTTCTGGGCGAGAGGAGATGCTAGAAAGTACCCGGCTGTCGCTCCAACTCCCTTCGTTCACATTACGTATTGCCATGGATCATGCTTGGTGGAATTATAATGCTTATGATGTCGTACGACGAATACGATGCTCCACTGGCACTCTTACGAAGGACCTCCGAGTCGCTTGTTCACTTGGACTCCCTATACTTGAGATGGCAGATGATAACACTCGTATTAAGGAGATAGACGGTACGTGGCATTCGTTATCGAGATCGTGTACTTAATATATCCTTCTAAAACAGAAATTACTGGTAGCGAATTCGGTCAAGAGATGGATGTTGACGACAAACCCACGATACCGTACTCGGAAATTGGAATTCATTTGAATGATATGGACGTTGATTAACACCCGCATCCTCCAAGTTCCAAGGCTATTCCTCGGGCATTTTACTCATCGCCTTCACGGCGCCAGTGAGAGCGGCCAAGCTGCAACTAGACAGCCACAAGGCCGACGCTTTCCGGGAGAATGCAAAGGGACTTGCACTGGTAGCCGAAGACGACGCTCCACCGTACATAACTTGAGCATTGTGATGTCCTATTCAGTAGGTACATAATGCATAATATTCGACGCTTTCAGTGATCTCTCTGTTCGGATGCGATCCTTTGCAGAGTATGTAGTATGTTAATTCCCATCCGATTGGTCCCCAATTTTGCGTAACTAGGTAGTCGCTCACCCGAATTGCGTCGAAAAGTTACCTACAGACGCCTCTTCATCGTCTTAAAAACCGCAGGAATGTGTTCATCTCCTTACCAGTCTTCGCATCACCCACCACATACGATGTTGCCCAAGTTCTTTGCCATCTTCACCCTCCTCGCTATATTACTGCCAACGCTCAGACCAACGAACCATCAGGATGCGTTGAGCTGTGTGGCTACCGAGCCCTCATCCTCACTGATTGCAAAGACTTGTGAGTGCTGCCCCTCTTGTGTCTTGCTCAAGTTCTGAGTAATTTAGCAACGACACCAAATGCATCTGCAACTCCGATGCATTCAAAACTACTGTCACTAAATGCCTCAAGGCGAAGTGTACACCCGCGGAACAGATCGAAGGTGCTGAGTTATTTCAAGAGCAATGTCAAGGCCTGGGTACGTCGTCATTATAAGCCACATAAGGCTACAGGATTTCTGACGAGTAAAGTCCCCTCTTCAGAGTAAATGATGTCTAGTCACCTTTACCCAACAAATTGATACTACGCCAGTTTAGAGGCTGGAAGTGAAATATTGTCTTTAATAAGTACGCGTGTACACTTTTCTTTTTGAAACGTGAATACTTCATTCAAAGATGCGTATCGTACACATGGGGGTTCCACATCTTTTTAGTGACAAGCCGAAGCAAGTCGGAGTCATTCATCCCTCGAAGATCTGTGGATCGGTCGACACCCTAGGAGCATGGAGGTTCGGGTCAACAAGCATTTGATTCGTTGACGAGAGTACACCTACAGCTTTCTGGGCGGCGCGAATGACTCCTTTTGCGATAGATGCGCTGATTTCACGAACTAATGCGACCAATCAGCCAAAGCAGATATTTGATTAACAAACATTAACTCACTGCGTGAAAGATCTGGATACAGCAGCCCAAGCGTCTGTTCGTCAGGCGTTAGCGAATCAGCTAGCCCCCACGAGGATGCTTCAACCATGGAGTCGGTGATGGAAGTGGCTCGAGCAAGTATGGCAGCGAGACCAAGACCCGGAAAAATGTACATATTATTCCCTTGGCCAGGGTACATTGTCTTTCCTTTGTAGTGTGTCTCAGGGAAAGGTGATCCCGAGGCGAAGAGTACCATGCCGTTACTATGTTTGACCGCATCTTCAAAGCTACATTCCGACATGCGAACAGGGTTGGAGAGGGGGAAGATTATGGGGCGAGTGTTCAGTTCAGCCATAGTCGAGATAACGTCCGGGTTGAAAGCGTTCTATATATCCACGAGTCAGCCTAGTCCATGCCTGGGCGTTAGCACATTACTTACCGCGATAGTCGATAAACCAACCAGAGCTGTCGGTTTCACATACTTGATAATATCAAGAAGGTCGGTAATCGGTGGTCCCTCATAGTCTTTGCGAGAAAAGAACTTCTTGTGTTCTGGTAATGAACCACGGGAATCACAAACGAGGCCTTTAGAGTCGACAAGCCAGATTCGCTCACGAGCCTCTTGCTCGGACAAGCCTTGCATAGTGAAGAAGCTCATAAGCTGCATGGCGACACCGACACCAGCGGAACCTGCGCCGAAGAACAAAATCTTGTGAGAGGCCAAAGGTTGACCTGACGCAGTAGACGATAACTTGGCAGCATTGAGAAAACCGCTGAGAACGACAGCGCCGGTGCCTTGAATGTCGTCATTGAAGACTGGATATTTATCCCGGAAGCGTGCGAGGTATCGAAAGGCGCGGTCGGTCGAGAAATCCTGATACAGAAGAGGTCAGTTTGAATCCATGTAACTTTATGTGATTTCATACCTCAAACTGAACAAGAAGCTTGGGGAAGACGCGCGACATTTCGAGCATGAACTCATCCATAAACTCGGTCATGTCTTCTTCAGGTACACGGCGTTGACGAAGACCAAGGTACAGAGGATCGTCGAGATATTTTTGTGTGTCGGTGCCAAGATCGAGGCAGATGGGAATAGTGGATTCGGGACGTATACTGAACCAACATAGTAAGAGAACACTGTTCTACAACCAGTAGGAGAAGTGACCTTACCCAGCAGCAGCGATGTAAAGCGAGAGTTTGCCCACGGAGATACCCATACCGTTGACTCCAAGATCACCGAGACCGAGAATACGTGAGCCTGACGAAAGAATAGGTACTTGAGCAGTTGGCCGGCCAATGGTAGAAGTGCAACTGCACACCATCTGTCACAACGCTAATTCTTGCTTCATCGGGTCTCGGCCAGTTTTGTAGAACAGAACGGATGCGGCCTTTATCCTTGATGGATACGTACTAAGTGGATGGATTATCAGCGACGCGTCCGATCGCAAACTGATGCTGTCTAGAAACTCACTAAGCCTTCTGGACGTCTCCAAATGTGGCTCCATTGTTGACAAGCATCACCGACAGTTGGGGTGTAGATGAGAGGGGTAATCTCCGCCATATGCTTCATGCAAAGTCGATAGAACATGGCTGGGTCTTGCTCCTTCAGTCCAGAAAGGAAGATGTATTTTTCGAGGTCGTTTTCCTTAGACCTGAGTTGAGCTAGGCATCGTTGTTCGTGGATCGAGTCGTCGAATACGGGAGGCATCAGCCCGTATCGAGTCTTGGCTGGTTGCCATGGGTAAAAGGAGCGTCAGTAAGAACAGAGTCAGAGGATGAGAACCACGCACTTAGAGACGCCATTGTGAGGGTTAAGACTGCGCTGGGAATGGCTTTTGTCCACAGGAAAACAGGCTTCCCCACTTTTTGGGGATCGTGCTTATGACTCAGACCGAAAAGAATATGCACTGGTTGGAACCCGTGATGACGGCGTTGAAATTCAAAATGTGTACGAGGACTTTCAGGATTCAGCAAGCTGGTCTGGACCTTCTTGGATCCGCAAGGTGAAGTTCTTTGCTCCGATAGCAACCGAGACAGGTCGGAGAAGAAGTGGTAGAGAAGAGATAAAGGATTGCCAAAGTGCCACCTCCACTGTAGTATTCCTCGCAACTTGGCCATAGACTGCGATACTTCAGGATTTACATCCTGTCAACACGAGAAGGTGAGCATCTTAGGCTCATCGACTGGAGATGCTCAGGTGAACCGGTATTGTTCACCTGTTCCTCGCCCTCGTTTCTTCCAATTCTTCGCTTCCGACAACGCCCTACTCTCGACGTCACTTGCCAATTCCTGGTATCACCTGAGCGACCTTCCGAGCCTTCCGAGCCGCGTGTTTTCTCTTGAATACTGAGGCATTGAACGACCGTCAACGACCCTCCAAATTTGAGTCATGTGTACACCAAAGCCCGACTAAACATGCTTCTGGATTAACGATCCATTTTATTTTCCGGTAGAAAGGAAGAAATGACGCCAGTTTTAGGACGGAAGCGAAGTGGAGGTTAAAACGAAGTTTAACGTTACAGTATCAAGGGATCATAGACTCAAGATAAGATAAGAGCTCAAACCACATGACAAGGACGCTCCTACCTTAATCTTAATCCTTCGATGTGGATACTCCCCACGGCAGATACACCTTGGATTAGATTTTTGAGTGGGTCTTGGGCCTGGCTAAACCACAAGGCATGTGTTTCCTCTCAGCGAAGATATCCAACCAGATCTAGAGTCCTCCTCTAGCGTTCAACTTAACACAACGAAACTGGCATCGATATTGAACAATAAACATAAATTACACAGCTAACGACTGAGATTGAGAGTAAAATTGAATGAATAAATGAGATTGCTGTTACCGAGTACCGTAAATTGTGTAGATAGAGAGGTGAAAAGAAACGTGAAAGGAATGCAGGACTAGAGTAACCAAAACACAGAGAGGCTGGAGAAAAAAACATTTTTTGAGACTGACAGATTAAGAACGAAAACCAAACATAAAAGGATCAAATAAACCCCATAATCCACCCCCATCGCCGAAGGAAAACATTTCTATCATGATTCATCAGGCGACTCTATCACCGTACCCTTTTTCGACTGGCCAGGGTCTGAATCGTGCCTTCCCATAGGCATTGGTCTCTTCACGCCATCGGAGTTAGACATGGACTGTGTCCTCACCATCTCTCGCTCCTTCTCCTTTGGCAAAGTGAGACCTATCCCACTCGAAACAGTAGAATCCGATGCGGGAGTCGATCCAGCAACGGAGGCAGAAGAAGCCGCTTCGCGCGCTTTCTCCTCGCTACTCTTCATAATCTCGCCTTCCACACCACTGCCGCCACCCAACCAACCATCGAAATAGCCTTTCGGCTCTTGGGGGTAATGTTGTTGTTGTTGTTGTTGTTGTTGCTGTTGCTGTTGCTGTTGCTGTTGCTGCTGCTGAGGCGGATGCGCATAATGCAAAGGTGCTCCAACTGCAGGATTGATAAAGGGATTGAACGCCGGTCCAGGGGACATCGCCAATCCAGGAGTGAAAGGCGTCATCATATGTGTTGGCGGCTGATAGAACATATGCGGAGGCGGATGAGGTGGATGGTTGTTGTTCTGAGGTTGAGAAGTAGATGAGGCAGATGCACCAGCAAAGTAAGGATTGTCGTCATCTCGTTTGTTGCCTTTCTCTGGACTTTCTTGCAATGTTGTAGGTGGTACAGGCAGTGGAGCTGTAGGTGTGACAAGACCCATCATAGGCATACCAGGTGCATAGCCTGGACTGTGAAGGGGTGCGTAACCAGGGCCACCAAATGGAGGGTAATAAGGCGAGGCCGCTGGACTTGCCGGCCCAGGCGCAAAGAACGAAAATGGCGGCATGGAAGGTGTGATGGGCGGTAGTCCATGAGGCGTCATCGGAGGTTGTGGTCCGTACATCGGACTCATAGGTGCTGGTCCATAATAAGGACTGACAGGATATGCACCATATTGCGGGTAATGACCTGACGCGAAAGATTGTGGTGGCGGCAAAGATATCGTCCCCGGATGATGAGGATGATTTTGTGAATGGGTTTGTTGTAGATGTGGTCGTATTGGACGCGTCGGACTCGTTAGCTGAGGTGGCACAGGTGACCCCTTCTGTTTTTCCAATTCAGGTGTGGTACGCACGCTACTTTGACTCTTCCCTGATCCAGTCCCGCTGCCGCTTCCTGAGCCACTCCCACTCCCAGAACTACGGCTTTCGCCAATCAGTGAAGGCCTCATGCCACCTACTTCACTTCCCCGCCGGCTGCCATCTCGACTTCCTGACGTAGAAGCCGAAGTAGAAGAAACGGCACTGCTAGCAACGCTTGGTCGCCTTCGTGCGGCACCACCTACCTCACCACCACCCAAAATACCCGCGTTCGATGACGACGATGATGACGAAAAAGAGTGTGTTCTCGAATTTGTCGTTGATGGGTTCTGCGAAGATGTACGTGAAATAGAAGACGTCCTCGAGATTGGAGTGGATTTGGGAGGTGCGATTGCAAACATATCCATATCCCTTAATAAGGATGGCCTTCTTGCTATTGGCCGTGCCGCCTCGGAGCTCTCGCTCATGCCCAGGCTTTTGGTGATTCGCTCAGCCAAGGTAGCGACAGTGATGGGCTGAGATTGAGTGTGCGTTAGGGGAGGTGGCTGTGATTGTTGCTGTTGTTGCTGGGAAGATTGTGGAGGGGGCCATCCTGTTTCGCCAAACGCAAATCCGCCAACGCCGACACCGGGTGTTCCAGGCAACGAAGAAGGTCCGAAATCGAGTGTATAGCCCGCTGGCATGACGATGTGGTTCGGCCGGTGTGGTGTAGGTGGGAGTGTATGAGAAGTACTCGAAGGAAAAGATGCGGGGAGAGGTGCATGAGGTGCACCAGTATGTGTGTGCGCGTGTGCAAGCGGTTGAGGTCGCTGTAAGGATGCGAGACGGGGCGAGAGACGTCCGTTGCTCGTCGGTGAAGACGAGAGATGTGATGGTACAGGAATAGGTTGGAATGGTACTGGGGCAGGTGACGCGGGTGAACTCAACGTAACGACTGGCTGAGTTGATTGTGAAAACTTGTCGTAGTGCACTTTGAGCGGCCTTCCGTTGTATTCATATCCATTGAACATCTTGAGAGCACGTTCTGCATCGTTTTCGGTTGCGAAAACTACCGTACCGAAGCCTCTAGATCGACCATCTTGACCGAGTGCGACATCTGCACGTATAATAGTGCCGGCTTGGCGGAAAAGGTCCTTGAGATCTTGCCATTGGCAATGAAATGGTAGCTATATGTTTGAGTGAGAAGAGGCGGGAAAGTGGGGAGGCGGTGACTCACATTACCGACAAACAGATTCCTACCACCTCCGCCTGCTGAACTCGCCGGTCTATCCAGCCCTAAGCCCAACAAATTCAGTGTGGCATAGTCCATGTCGGATATGATCGATGGTACACTAAGTGCGTTGTTGGAGTTGTTGGAGGCGTTGCTGGAATTCTCGATGTCTGGGGGTAACCTATCCGGTCTGACTTCGAGAATTCGCGTTTGCCATGAATAACCATTGAACATATCGATTGCTCTTCCGGCGTCTTCGGCTGAAGCTAACAACACGGTTCCGTATCCTCTCGAACGATTATCTGGGCCTAGGGAGACATCTGCTCGTAAGACCGTACCGGCTTTGCGGAACAAGTCTTTTAGGTCCTGCCATCGGACCCGGTACGGAAGCTGCAATCAACGTCAGTATCTGGATATCGTGTAGGACATGTACACGCACATTTCCGACAAATAACTGTGTCCTTGTATCCTTAATTGGTCCAGTACGGGTATCGGAAGACATGGCCAACTGAATGACAGCCTCAATATCATCGTTGGTCGGAACATTGACAGCGGAGGTAGAGACGACGGATGGTGAACGACTTGAAGATGGATCCTGGATGAACATGAGAATCAGGAAGAGAGAAAATAAAAATAAAGAGCTTACAGAGTCCATGCCCCAAGTGCGAAGTGACGGTTGAAGGCAAAGGGAGGCTTGGGGTGAAGATGAACCAGTCGGCTCACTTATTGTGGAGCTACCAATCACCCTACAAATTATATAACAAAACATCGCTCCTTTCACCTCTCCTTTTTCTGTATTCTTTCCTTTCTTTCTCCCTCTATTTCTCTTGCCGGATTCATCGCCTTTTGGTTCAAGAGTCTGCTTGTCCTGGTAGACCTATTCTTACCTGCTTGTTACATGTAATTCATTCTTAGTGAACCCTTTTTCTTTCAGCGCCGCCCATTCCTGACGTCACTAACAGGTTGCCGCATATTTCCGACCGTGAACCAGCTCAGGCGAGAGAATATTCACCCGATGTCCATGTTCCAAATTTCGAGGTCTTCATTTCTCTGGCTCCAGTGTAATACGTGTTTGCCAAGATCCACCCGCCCTAATATCCCTTGTTTCAACAAATCCCACACCACAAACGGAGACATTCCCTAATATCTCTCCTCCGCCCTCGGAACGGAAATTCTTCGAGGAACACCGTTTCTATACGTGTACACGTCTACACAGCTCGTTCCTGTAGATCTACGGACATTTGCGGCTTCACTATACTGCACTCTCACGACTAAACACCCATTCGATACTCGACAATCAACGCTTGTGATGCGGGGGTGGCAGCTTGCTCCACTTCTAGGCACCAGGAACATCCCAGCGCAAAACGTCTCTTTGGTCTTCCGAGGCCGTTGTTCATCTGATTGACTCTGTGCATGTGCCTGAGAGCCCTTATGCCTAAACAACTAAAATGCTTGTGGTGTCTGGCCGTTTGCTATAAAGGAATTTCAATATGGCTGTCCGCGTGTGCAAGAAGCGATAACAGTGACACGTCGGGAACAGTGCACTTACGCGGTAAACCTCCAAGGACCTAGTCTCCGCCCCGGAACGTGTTGAGTTGGCACGTATGCAATAGCACATTCCAGTCACAAGCGATTCAACCAACCCCACGCCAAACTCATGAAGTGAGAACGGTCTTCTTTGGGCATTGGAGACTGTGAAACGAGTGAGTTAAAGCAGATGACCTTCTCCTTCCCGTTCGTCGTGATCCCATTGATGACGACCTCGCGGCAAACAGACACCCACGCAAAACCGGAACAGAAGCGTAAGGGTTGGCATTGATAAGTCGGATTGAAAAGACCTCGGTCATGAACAGCTCGCGAACTTCTTGTCTTCTTGTACGCGTGGGTTTTCATACTTCTACTCGGTGGTGGAGGTACCTCGTCGCGTCTTGGGCAGCGTTAGTGCAGGCGATTGTCCATTTGCTAAGTATGAACCTTGATCGGTTTGCCGGAACGAAACGGTCGATTTTGAACCTTTTTGAACTCAGTGAAGCTCGGCTCGTGTCGATGCCTGCCGTGTCGAGATGTTCCTATCACCAGGATGGTGCAATTTGGCATTTAGCTGTGCTCTGAGAATGAATGGCAGGATGGGTTTGACAGAATACATACCTGAAGCTAACGTTGATGCAGAGTCTAGACCGCAAGTTCGTCCTATGAACTCAATTGCCCCACTAACTTCGGGGAACTGACAAGGTCTCGGGGTCCGCTCCAGTTATCGATGGCTCATTGAATGTTGAGACGCGTATTGCACATGTCCGAGAACGCCGCTGCTGCTCGGCAGTCATGTGCTTGAAGCTTCCTGTAAGAATTTCCTGGATAGAATGATGTCCGTACGTCTCGGTGGGACGTATACTAACCAATGCACAATGGCCGCACAGTCAGTAATTAGGTGCATAACCGAGCAAAGGCAGTGAAAACGCCAAATATGATCACATCCAATGGCTAGGCAATCTAACAAGGTCAATTTCGGCTTGATAGACGATCTATATCACTGTCAGAATGAATTTTTCATTGCAGAGTTGAATTGATAAGATCGCCCTGACCTTGAGAGCTTCGGAATTCTCCTGCGCCGCGGTCGACGGGTTCTCAAGACAGACAAAGTCTTTCGGCCTAATTCATTCCTGTGTTATCTTCAATCTCCTTATCGTAGCCCAATACGAAGTGCAATTTGGAGTCCTCGAAAGGATATCTATTCGTAGAAAGAAACCTTCACAAGGACATGATTAAACGGCTCGAGGCTCGAGAAGAGAAAAAACGTGCCTAATCCTAATTCGCCAACGTCTGTTCCTTCATGGAGCTGCTCCGCCGACACATCTGTAGGCTATGGCCCTGCTACATGCGGAATGGCACCTTCAATATTGGAGTAGATTAACTCGCTTGGGATGTCTTCGGTTCGGAGGTCTTCGGAGTGTAAGAATTTACTCATGCCAATGGATTTGAGTCTAGTGTCCAGCGTTTGGGAAGCAACAGCCGTGTAGGCATGATGAGCATGAACTTCACTATAACTTCACCATAAGAATCAATGAAAGAAGGTGAGAAATAGGACAGACCAGGAAATGGAATGGAATAGTCAGAGGAATGGCATACCAGACAACCCAATTGTGCCACTCCTAGCCTTCGGTCCCGTCAACCCCTAATAGTAAACCAACGATCGAGTCGGTTTACAAGCATCTTACCAATCATTTTCCAGCGCTTTGTCTTTGTTCCATCCCTGATAATTGAGGGTACGTCGACGTACAGCTGACACCTCTTCCCAGGACGAAGCCCCTCGTTCATGCTCGTGGGCGCGCGTTGGAGCTCAGCAATTGGAAATTGGAGCTCGATTTTCCTCTCTAAGACCAATGTAACGGCAGAGACGGGAGGATCAAAGAGAAATTCGAGGCAAGTCGCGATAGGTGGTGGAAGCGGAGAACAGGGAAGACATTAAGACTCCTCCGTTTTACAGACGTTTTCCCAAATCATAAATGAAATAAATGCTAGGGGCTTTACATGAAAATCGGTAAAACACCAAGAGCTTCATAATAAGAAGGGTAAAGGTAATCATATCCAAAGAGAGTCATCGGAGTATGTGGTAGGATCACAGTGCGAATATTTGGTTGGAAGTTCGTAGAGTGGAAAGGGTTGATGAAATGTATAGGGGAAACGGCACATTCCTCATCGCTACATGCATCATCGCTTGGGTATAGTGTCTTGACGATCTCCTGCCAATCTTCGTCGGTGAACTTCGACGTGTTGATAACATACTCCTCTGCGAGTTGCTGAAGGTACAACCCTGCGCACAAATTGGGATTATGGTCAGTGGTTTCTGCATGTTCTTCCATCTGGGAATTTGGCGTATTGGGAGTGTCCGGATCCTGAAACTCGGAGTCATGAAAGTAGGCCCGTGTCAGGTCATCCTCATCCTCCCCCTGCTGCCGGGAACTTGATTCTACACTAGGCGTGCGCGGGTCAAGGGTAGATTGTGCAGTAGTCTCTAGACGACACACTTCATTCTGACCCGGGGTGTGGTTCGAGTCCACCTGGAGCAAAGGCGTGTAAGTTATATCATTATGGCCTAGATGAAAGACGCGTCTAATTGTACCTGATCTTCATGTTCATGGGCCTCCGAAGGTCTTGTCCCGATGTCAGATTTGTCACAAAGCATAGGCCGTGCCATGTTCATGAGATTGTTCCCAGTAAAGGAATTGGCGAGCAAAGGGATGGGTCGCGTCGTTGGAAGGTCCGATGGTGTGCGTGAAGGGTATGTCGCAAAGTTGGCTTCCAGAGTCTCATTTTCCAAGTCTATCCGTTTTCGCTTTTCACCTCTCTGTTTCTGCTTCATTTCGTCCATAGATGTTGAAGGAGTAAGGGTGCAAGGTAGAAAACGTGAAAGATGGTGGGTCTTGAGCCACCATTAGTGGGAGAGGAAGAGGAACCAAGTAATGGAGACGTTCTTCGTTCTTGTACCGTACATCTTCTTTATGTACCGGGTCCTTTGTAGGATATTATTGTCCCTTTGGAATGCTGAGGGCCACTGATCCAACCCTTACTCGCTGGTAGACAAAGATTAGCATATTCACTATGGATACCGTTGGACCACGCACTAAAGCTTCAAGACCATTCGCGGATGGTCCACCTCGTTCAGTCGATTTCCATCGCATCTTTCGTACTGATTCCCAAACTGCATGACGAAGCGACAATTTGACCGCCCACATCCATCGCATCCTGCATGACGGCAGCGGTGATGAGGTCGACAGTGTGCGTACCATTCATTATCATTCCATCCTTGTTGAGAGAATCTGCTACAGTATGCGTAGATAAGTTAACAAGGAAAAGAAGCTGTAGTGGGACATGTAACTTGCCATCTGTCATGATTCCTTCGAAGCGTCCGGACTCGCCATCCTTTACTGTGAATAATTGCTCCGAAGAATCGAACTCCGTCATGCTGGGGTTGAATCCATTGAGGACATGGAACCGCCGCATGTCATCGTAGGCATCGTAGTCCCACTTATGATGCAAAATCTGTATGCCGCATGTAAGCGAAGGAAGACCTAATGCTCTTGTCGTTTTCACCGTAGATGCTTGTTGTACTGATGCTGTGACGAGCATTGATCTTTTGCCAAAACTGATCCCTTCTTCGGGCAACTTGCACGACACCAACAATCTCGGTGAGTTCTACGGTCTTTTTGATGTTCACTTCCCCGGTTGGCACCGGCGTATACTGCATGCTCAGTTTTTATCCCAATGCCACTCAAGGAAGATAATCAGCGCACCTCATCCCAGATCGTCAATCCTTTATCTCTTTCTTCCTGACGCATGCACTGTACAAAATTGATCCTGCCCAACAGTCGACAATCATTGCAATACTGAAATTGGATGAACCCAGCAGGAAAGACATGGTAGGGGACATGGAAAAGGAGATCCGTGGGCTGCGATATCGCTGAGCCTTAAGCTTCGAGTTTGAATGTAAAGATGAACCATGTTGAACTCGTAAACCACGGTGACAGCCATACTTGACAAGCAAATGATATTCAGCATACGCATTGTAGAACTATATGGAATCGTGACTGCACCTTAATGAGCTGTGTTCGAGCTCAATAACCGGACTTCAACGCTTCACAGCCCCCATTTTCTATGCTGGAGTAGATCCTTAACGTGATTTTCGGCATGATAGAATGTGTCGAAAGGACAACAAATTTCGATGACGTTCTCGTGCTGGAACACATGGGCACATACCCTCTGCTCTGCACCTTCACCTCTACTTTGCGGCCCCGGCCCATATCCTACATGGTTCACCATTAATTCTGAGTTGTGGACAGTAAATGTGCGGCGAGGGAATGTTTGGGGGATGTCATGATGGATGTTGCACTCAAGACGTCGAAGAGTCAGACGCGGGTTTTCACGCAGATGCCTACGAGTTACGAGCGCTGATGTCTACCTTAGCCTAGTGGAGACTACCTCCGAGTCCAAAGTTTCTTTGTTAGGTCGAACATTACAGCGAAGTACTACTACATGGCCAAACACCTTCTCTGTATCTCTACTATGATGCGACAGCTTCATCGACGGGGAGCCTTATGTCGCCGTGTAGTGCTCAAATAGCTCTGGTCATCAGTCCAAGTCTTCAGCTTGGAGCTCCTTGTTCTCAAAGTCAGCCATGGGCCCTTAGAGACAGTCTGGGACTCACATCGATCGTCTTCATCCCTCGTTGGTATGCGAATTTCCTCGACAACAGGTCGTCATCAATATCCATCACGACAGGTATGCCCTCGGTCGGATGGGGACAGTCCGGACATCCTGAGCACGGCCGATCAATGAAGACAATATTGGTTGGATTGATGTCTCCGTGTAGAAAGTTTGCATTGTACATTCCTTCCAGACCTACATAGGTGACATGAACCGTCTTCTAACAGCTCGATAACAGAAAGCAGCCCGACCTCGAATTGCGCCAGCAAGGCCGGTTAGAATAGTCCGCATGGTCATCTTCTCGAGCTCCAAAATGGAGTGTCTGGCACCTCCAATTACGATCCGTTGATGAACGGCAGGGTGGTCGTCGCTGGATGAGAGAGTTTGGACGAGCTGTCGGCCTATTACATTGCGTATAGTGACAAAAGACACGACCATATCTTTCCAATGCTACTTTTTTCTGAAGCTATCAGAAGCTTCCATAGTGATAGCAGTGAGGTACGCACTTGGTACAGACCCAATACTTCCGATGACACTACAATGTTGCCACTACGAGACAAAAAACGTACTGATGTTCCTCTGCGAGACATAGCAAATGACACAGCGGGGCCAGTGCATGGAATGATATGAAGAGGGTTTCCTGATCCAAAACTCTGTTGCCTCGATCAGCACTTTTGCAGCTGGTCAACCAGAATCGAGGCTTACCGACGTCCCTCCGTCAATGCTTTCCCGAGGCTCTAAGGCAAACCCACAATTGTCCTTCCTACTCACGAAAGAAGGGTCAGGCTCGAAAATCGTGAACGTAGCGTCGGTGTCATCCTGTAGGCAGCAAGTTGAGATTTTGATTCCTTCAAATTTTCCACCTATAAGTTCGTCGTATCTTTGCATGACACGTTCAAAGAGTGCCTCTACATCTGTATCCTTTCCTGTATCAAACGATCCTTGCTGGAGAATGAGACGGCTTTCCTCCGCGGTAGTGTTCGAACTATCGAAAATAGCGAGAATGTCTTGCACTTTGTAAGAGATTGGGTAAGACCATTCGCGAGGAATTTCGCGTCTTGCTTCTTTTGAAGGCATCGGAGGCGTATTGAGTCCAAAGCTATCTGTTATAAAGAAACATGGCACGAGCACCAGCGCAATAGAAACAAGAGAGCAACAAAGGAACTTCAATAAGCGCTGAACGTTGAACGACCAACTTGAGGGCAGGCTCCATGCTTTCAGCCGAGCGGCGACAGGTAGTCTCCTTCACCTTCATCATCCGGCGAGTTCCCGTGTCCATTAGGCTCGGGGTTATTGTGACCTTGTTTGCCATGAAATCTAAACAATGTTTGGGTTTCATTACCCTCTGCATGCAGCTTCCTAAGGGCTATGATTGAATCTCTGGAGTCACATGTATGGCAAGACCTCATCCTACTAGCTTCTAGTACTCCTTAGCGGTTTTGGGTCGACATTGCGGATCGGGCATCCGGAAAAACGTGGAACTACTATGTTTCTTAGCCTAAAATTGAAGCTCACATAAGTTAAAGTAAGTTTGACATTCTTATCTTCCACTATCTCAGACAACCTACCCCGCTTTGCGTTCAAACTTCACCCTCAAGCCACAGCAGGTTCATTCGCATCAGACATGGCTTCTGCACGAATGTTCAGGGTCTTTATGCTCGGCTCTACGGGCTTCCTAGGATCTCAACTTCTTGTTGAACTTTCGCGCTCCGAAATCTATGCCAAGACGTTCCATATCAATGCCCTTCTTCGATCTGTCTCACAGGAGAGGGAATCTACCCTGAAAGGAGTCTATTCCGACCTGGAGATCGTTGAGGGCAGTCTTGACGATGAAGACATCATCGAAGAGCAGGCTTCCCAAGCAGATATTGTGATCAATTGCGCTAGTTCCGATAACGTGCACGCCGTTAGAGGTGAGGGTTGACAAGCTTGAACCATCAACCGAAGGCCTGATGACGTTCTAGCGACACTATCTGGACTCCGAACACGCTCTGCTCGACAGCCAGAAAATCCTCCGCTGTATATCCATGTCTCTGGTCTCGGCATTATCAGTGACAACTGTCGAGGCGAGGCTGTCGATGCCATCGAGTACAGTGACACAGACCTGGACCTTATGAGTTTACCTCCAAATAATCAGCACCTTCTATGCGATGTTCCTATTGTCCAGGCGGGTTCGAGACAGGAGAATCCCATACGCACAGCTATCATCTTTCCGGGATGGATCTATGGCGCTGGAGAAGGTTTGTGTTCTCTACCCCGTAGCTTACTGAAATTATTAAGTAACATTTGATGTAGGCGTACAAAAAGTCACAGCCCCAATAAGGATCCTATTGACTCTCGCCCAGAGTGCGGGCTACCTCGGAACGTGGGGAAACGGCCACAATAGAATAAGCACTATCCATGTGAAGGATGCCGCGAACGCAATCATAACTCTTATGGACGCTGCCTTTTCAGGAAAAGCACTACAAGTAGGGAATGGAGCCGAGGAGTTGTGTAGGTTTTCCTGTTGAACCCGCAGACGCGTCGAGTGATATTATTCATAGATTTTTCGGTTAGCCAAGGGGAAGCGGTACGTCTTTCTGAGCTAACGGCTGAAATGGGCAATGTAAGCTTTTCCTCACTCCTGTTTAGAGATGGTTCATTTCTTTCCAGATTTTGTATCGTAAAGGCGTGGTCACACTGCCAGGGTCGAGGCCATATCCCGACGAGGTTCTGGC
The DNA here is from genome assembly GCA_037176845.1 of Paramarasmius palmivorus. Lineage (NCBI taxonomy): Eukaryota > Fungi > Basidiomycota > Agaricomycetes > Agaricales > Marasmiaceae > Paramarasmius > Paramarasmius palmivorus. The sequence goes on from JAYKXP010000099.1 coordinate 136,113, forward strand.
ACCATCTGGGCACGGTACGATGTTTCCACTCCCTAGTCGCTCATGCAGACAAATAATTTTTGCTTAGCTGGTTGGTCCTTATTCGGAGGAAACCTTCTAGCGCGCCCTGAGAGGTTACTCAGGCTTGGTTGGCAGCCCACGGAAACAGCCAAGACGTCTCTAATGGGATCTCTGCCCGTGGAATTGGAGTATGCCATGCAGGCAAAGAAATAATATTAATTGTCATACGTTGGGTGCCATTCATACAACTGCTGCACAGACGCAATATTATGTCGGTATCATATTTCGCTATGCTACTAAAGGATTAATACCCTATTCAGCACCTCTCGGAATCACGTACTTTCATCTTCAGCTCAGTTTACAAGCTCATAGGCTCTGAATTCGGCCGCCACCACCTTGCCCTGATCCACAACTATTCTTCCCTGTCCGACCAACACAGCAAAATTCATCCAGCCAAAGTCTTTGCTGGACGTATTGCAAGTAAACGTCTGAAAGATGTAGGCCTCCCCAAATTCAGAGGAGGTAGCGTTAGGATCACCAGAGAGGATTTCTCTGATCTTGTCATTAACATGTACGAATCCCCTGGCTTGGAACCTGAAAAGCTCCTGCGTATCGCCAACTGTTCGCTGAGCGAGTATGTTGATATCCACTGCGATGGCACCATACTCTGTGAAGGCAGTGGTGTAGTCTCCCCCTCCAGGCAACACCTTCAGGTGGAGTTGAGGGTGAGTCGACGGAGAAGCAGATTTAATGAACCCGCCAGTGGCTCCGAACCAGTCGACCTGTCCGAGGGGTGTGTCGCCCCCTGGAATAGCTGGTGCAAGGTCTATGTGGAAAGTCGCGACGTGATGAAGGTGAGGATGCTCAGGCATGATGAGTGAAGTAGAGTACTGACGACACAGTGCCGGTAAATTGGTCGAGTCAACAGTTTTCTTGTGTCTTTTATACACTGACCTTGCACTGACCCAGGGACCCACGCAGGTGGTATGCAGTGCTATCGGGAACGCTAATGTTGAGAAGAAGTTTAGTGACCGTTTTTCGGGAGCTACAAAAATCAGTAGACTAGAGCGTCCCGGGCTAAGCTGAACGTATGTGGCGCAAATCCAATTGATTCGATTGCCACCCGTCCTCTTTCAAGTTCGTTGGAGCTGTCATGCATGTCGTAGCAGCCCAATCCATAGCCACAAGAATGAAGAGAGTGAACCACTTGAAGGTGACTTTCAAAGTCTTTTGTTATCGTGCTGAAGGGTTCAACTCCATTCTAGCGGGCAACCCGCGCTGACCGATAGCAAGCCCGACGCCACCCGGACTGCGGGTAAACGGGTGCTATTGGCAAGTAGCGCCACATCTAGGAACAAAATCACCCGACTCGGACTTCGCTGTTCATGACGCTGTCCGATCGTTTCAGGATTTGTTAGCGTTTCCTATTCCGACTTATGACTACTAGATTACAGCGCTACAAACGTACAAATATAGTCTCGAATGTCATGCTGTTGTTAAATCAGGCATCTATCTACATATATTCTAAGTTCTAGCTTCGGCGGGTCCTACTTTGCAACCATCTCATAAACCCTGATCTCGACCGCCACCAACTTGCCCTGCCTCACAATCTGTCTACCTTGTCCAATCAAGATTGCGAAATTCATCCAAGCAAAGTCATCACTGGAGGTGTTGCATGTGATGTTGATGTTGATGCCCGCCTCCCCAAATTCGGTGGAAGTGGCGTCAGGATCTCCGGCGAAGATTTTCGCGACTTTGTCATTGACATGCCCGAATCCATTGCCCTGGAATTTGAATAATTCCTGTTTGCCGTCGACTTCTCGCTGAGCAAACGTGCGGATATCCAGCGATACGACGTTATGCTCTGCGAAAGATGTGATGTAGTCTCCCCCTCCGGACAACACCTTCAGGTGGAGTTGGGGTTGAGCTGATGGGGAAGCAGAAGTGATGCTACCGCCAATGCCCTCGACCCAGCTTGCCTGTCCCCGAGGTGTATTGCCACCTGGAACAACAGGCGCAATGTCTATGTGGATATTTGCGACGTGATTGAGACGAGGATGAGGATGTGTGGCCATTATCAGTTGAGGATTAGGCTTGGAAGGTTGGAGTAATGGAGAAATATCTGAAAGGGTAGGCGCAACGCTGCTGTGTCGAAGTGATACACTGTCTTAGGTTTTATACGAAGAGTTATGCCTAGTCGGATGGACTCGGATGGCGTGAATAGGAGAAAGTCGCAAAGACGCGTTGTCGAAGGCTTTCAAAGCTTCGGCAAGTGCGCCAAATCCCCAACTTGTGCTCTTTCATTGGGTGCCGCAAGACCAACGTCAGGGTACCAGGTATCTGACCAAGCTCTTTTGACAAACGGATGCTCCGAGTCTTTCCATCTCTAACTCGACGCGATATCCTTAAGGTTGATTGCCATCTATCGGTAAGTCCTGACCTCCGTGTCGCACAAAAGTACTTTCCTGACGCGTCGGAGCGCGAGCTGTCATCGGATGTAGCACAAAATGCAATAGAAGTCCTGGGGACCTGACACAGGCGTTCAGGAAATAGCACAATCCATCACGTTGAGATATACCCTAGGCCCTGGTGACACCTTGAAGTACACAACAGTCGTTTTCAAGAGGTCCATCTGGCCTCACGGCACGCATCGGGTACCTTTCTGACCTGATCGAAGTCCATGCTCGCACTGCCTTCTATACACCTCACGCTTCCACCAATCTTGATTCAAGTTCGCAACATCCACATCTACCTGGTGATTTGGCGCATTAGCATAATACTATCTAGTCCGCAGACGCTGCCGCCTCACCTCGCGTTTCAACCAATCCTCTTTTCTGTCCGCGGCATCCACATCGACCTGGTTATTCAACACATTAGCGTCATGCATCACATGCAGTGTCACCGCCTCACCTCGCGCCTCAACCAGTCAAGATTTCTATTTGCAGCGTCCACATCGACCTTGAATTAGAATCGTCAATGCAACACGTCTCGCTCGTGCCTACTTTTCCCTCACCTCGCGTTTCCACCAATCTTGATTCATGTTCGCAGCGTCTACATCGACCTACACCCAATGCTATCAGCGTCATGCTATCTTGACAAATGATTTCCTTACCTTGCGTTTCCACCAATCTTGATTCGTGTTTGCGATGTCCACGTCAACCTATAGTTGATGGTGTTATGACATTGCACCGTCCAAATCGTGATCGATCCCTACCTCTTTGGTCGGAGCTGCAGCGGAAGCCGCGACGAAGGCAAACAGAGAGAGCAACTTGAAGGTAGTGCGCATCTTTGGCTATATTGTTGAGAGGCTTGACTCGATCCAGTATATATATAGGTTGCAAGGGCATAGGGGCTGGCAAGCGAGATGCCACCTCATTCCTTGGTATTAGAGGACCGACGCCACCACAGAAGATAGCCGTCTTAGACGCTATCAGCTGCTACCACTTCAAGAGAGAAATTCTCCCACTCACCAAGGAAGCCCGATATCACTGTTCATTGAGCATGTACGCTGTCACTTTCAGAGATTAGCGCGTATCTTGGCATCAACTCTTTGGTCACTCCTACGGCCTCATTCGGTATGTGTGGTGAAGCTTGGGCATGCCTAAAAGCTTCTGTATTCGATGGCCTTGCCTTGTTCGCTATGGCTCGAGAAGACGACTATGCCCCGTTGCTTCAAGACGAGCATGACATCGAAGAGGCGAGGGAGTCTGGCAAACACATCCACTCCTGGGGCAACCTCAGCAACGCGATTATTCTTCTCCAGTCGATCGTGATTGTGGTACTCCTTATAGCAACATCGCAAACGAGTTCCTCGTCAAAGAGTAAAGCCTTGGTCTACTGTAAGTTGAGGTCGAGTACTGGGATACTTGAAGTGAAGCGCTGATGTAATCGAAGCCCCGGCGAACCATCTTATACTCGAAGAAAAGATCGTCAAGTTCCACAGCGGTATTGGGAACAACACATCGATATACATGGGAGAACCGTCGCCCGAATTGGATAGAGTATGGGAGGACCTTTACGGATGTAAGTAAAAGTGAGGTTAGCTCTCGATATTGAAAACTCACCAGGTATAGTTGGGATTAGCAAAGTATCGAAAAACGAGGCAGATCAGCTTCCAATGAAGACTGTCCGAGTCCCGAGTGACCCAAGTCACTACATCGTCCAACTCGACGTGTTCCATTCGTTGCATTGTCTGGTAGGTCCCAATCAGCTCGGAGCTGTTAACGAGTGCCTTATTGGATCGACATACCGCTAGAATATGATCCGTAAAGCTCTTCATCCGAACTACTACCAGCAACCTCACAGTAGCAATCATCATGGACAAGTCGACGCAGGCGATGAAAATGAGCACCTGGCTCACTGCCTGGAGCATCTCCGCCAGAGCGTCATTTGTTCTTCAGGTATGACAGTATGGCAGAATTGCCGTATCATGCTGATACTGATTCTCTGTTCCCAAAGATGTGAGCACGATAGTCTGGCAGTGGATTCCAGAGAGGAACCAGACCATGGGTCGGCTGGATGTGCCGCATACTTGCAGAGATTTTGAGAAAATTAGCGAATGGGCTAGACAACCAGAGAATCGGCTCCATTACGAGACTTTCGACTTGCACGTAAGGCCCTCAAGTGACGTGGAGTAGTATCGGAAGTATGGCATGACCAAAGTTGGTTTGGAGGAATCGATGTGCTGGCGTGGAACCCAGAGTGCTTCATGACCACGAGGACTTGATGATCAATTGGGTACAATAAAAAATGAGGCAACCTCACGTTTTACGTCGCTATCCCTATCGCACACACCCGGACGACCGAGGAGCCAGCGATACTGCAAAGCTTCATACATCATCTAGAATCGGCGGTCGCGTCGTTGCTGGGAAGGACCTGCTAGTAGGACGAAGATCACAACAAGAACCATCTAGGACATTTTTTGTGCTCACCAAGGTTCTGCTGACGGCTCAAGCGGTCCAAGCAGGAGATTGAGTGATACCGATAATCCCCTTTTGTGAGATGAAGCAATTGTGGGAGGCGCGGTGAAGGGCACCAGTCTCCATTTCGTCCTTCGGCCAGGGAACCAAGGAACTACTCGAAATTCGGTGATGTAGCTGAGGAGACGAGAAAGCGGAATCCGTTCATATTAGGGGAAAAAATCGGCAGCCGTCGAGGACCATCTGAAAGAGTAGGACGCTCTAAGAGAGGAGCTTTCAGTGATGGAGTTTAGAGAAGGGACGGGAGGAGAAATATCGTAGCGAAGGAAAGCGGGATATCGGTGGGCCGGGTTTGGGACGCCTCTGGCACAGTGAGATAAACTATATCGGGTTAGGTCACGTGTAATGATAAACCTTGTATGGTATATCAAACTTTTTTTCTACGGTGCTGTTTCGTGGCGCCTCTTTTAATTTAGCGACTCATTCAACCGCAGTGATATGCATCACCTCGCAGTCCACATGTTTCACACCAGGGTCATCACTCATTCCATCGACTGCTTCTGGTTTACTTATCTCATCTGAATTCAGCCTCACTACCAGATAATTTGTATGTGTTGCCCTTTAAATTTTGGTTCATCCCACGCCAACACCTTTTCATCTACCCTATCAACCCTAGACTCGGTTCTCATCCGTGCTACGCAATGGATCTCCGGCTTTTCCTCCTTGGTGCTACGGGATACATAGGATCACAGTTCTTATTCGACCTGGCCCGTTCTGGCACCGCCAAAAAGTTTCATATACGAGCCCTGGTGCGAGCTTCGCCGGAGAAGGAAGCTCGATTGAAGGAGATCTGTTCGTCTCTCCAAGTCGTTCATGGCGACCTGCAGGACGAAAATCTCATTCAGGAGGAAGCCTCTAAGGCAGACATCGTAATCAACTGTGCTACTAGCAGCGACTGGCCTTCCATTCGAAGTGAGTATTGACCATCTAAGCCGAGACCGCACGACAAACTTACAACACACCTTGGTATCAGGTATACTCACTGGGCTCGAGAAGCGATCCAGCGAAAACGCAGGGAATCCTCCTCTATACATTCACACTTCCGGCATAGCTATTATCAGTGATAACTGTAGAGGCGAAGCCGTCGAGTTCAAGGAGTACACCGACATTGGCTTCAAACTCGAAGACCTCCCCGAAACAAACGTGCATCTTGATTGTGACCTCGCTATCGTACAGGCAGGTACCCGGAAGGAGAATCCTGTGCGAACTATCATGCTCTTCCCAGGATGGGTATACGGGGTTGGAGAAGGTCTGCATGGTCCTCATAGTATCCGTAATCTGTATTGAACTTGACTTCTAGGGATACAAAAGATCACTTTCCCTTACCGAACGCTTCTGGGACTCGCGAGCAACGTCGGATTCGCGGGTACATGGGGAAAGGGATTCAACGGGACGAGCAACGTTCACGTCAAAGACGTATCCAGTGCAATATTGGTTTTGCTGGACAGTGCTCTAGACGGGAAAGTAGGCACAGTTGGCGCCGGCGCTGATGATCTGTGTGAGTATCCCGCTTCAAGACCCTGTGCTATTCAGTTGACCCGAAAGCATAGATTTTGTTACAAGCACCGAGAAGGTGATCCTGTATCATGAATTAATGACGAAATTTGGCGATGTAAGATCCTACTTTCTGAGTGTTCTAATGAATCTAATCCACCCTTGGCGTTGACGTTAGATACTGCATCGTGAGGGTGTGGTAAAGTCACCTGGATCAAGACCTTACCCAGATGAAGTGCTAGCGCCTCTTGGAGAAGGTATGAGAGGTCTTGTTAGCGTCATATCATAAGCTTAAATGCTATTGCTATCATTAGCTGGCTGGTCCGCGCTAGGCGGCAACGAGCGCGCTAGCTCAGACAGATTGGCTAATTTAGGATGGGAGCCCGTTGAAACACGAAGGAAGCCGCTGTTGGAATCTTTACCCGAAGAGATCGAGGTTATCTTGCAGGAGATGAAGGCCAAGGCCTGAAACGGTCCATATTGCTTTATCCGCACATGTATACGTATGTATCGTTGTACAATCGCTACACCCCCATTTCCCAATGTTATGTCGAGCTTTTTCAAGGCACTGACCGATCTTCTGGCGGTGGTGCGGGAGACGCACAGTAAAAGAGTCTGGGCCCTGGGCCGGGCATACAAGGTTCACTTAGATGTTTTGTATGTGTACCGATACTCGACGGACTTGAGCACGAAAGACAGACAATTGAGTAGTGCCTACACTACCTTATAGAAAACAAGAGGGATCCGGAAGTTCAAGTGCGTTTGGACCGAGTTAGTACCTGCCAGCGCTTGAGGGAAGCGCTCAAAAAACCTCTTCCTCGCACTCATCACTCTGAGCTCAGGAATCCCTCCTTCAAGCCTCCTCCTCTGGCCGGGACGCAATTCCTCGACTTTTAATTCTCTTACGTCTGAACCAAGCTCCAGTTATCGACGTTTGTCTTGTGCGTGCGCGAGATCGGTCTGTTGGACTCAGTCATCCTTCAAGCTCAAGCTTCAAGTGCCGGATTTGGATGAGTTCGGGATGCATTGAATAACCGTGGAGTGGTAAAGAGACGTCGGAAAGGATACGGGATGGAGAAGCTATGCTGCATCCAGCGTCAACAGTGTCGAACTGGTGTTTGCGGGTTGAACGGAGATACTATGTCGTTCTGATAGTATTGGGGACAGCTCTCATTTACACGATAGGGATCCGGATCTCGAGGTTCCATGATTCTTGGTGAGTACCTACGTTTATTGAAATTCAGAACCTTTTTGTAGCTGATAGCAATAACATCTTCATAGCATTCCCTGGATGCCATGGCCAGACATACCAGCCGAAATGCTACTGGGTCACATATCCACACAACTTGTTTTGTATCGCGACCACTAAAACATTCCATATGCAAGCGCTGGAGTGGGGATAAAATGGAGCTATCGCTCCAAGTTGCGTTAAACACCAGGAAACGGACAAGGTTGTTACCATTGAATAGACTGTTCCAAGCATCCAAAATCGTGCCGGGCCCAAGTCGGTTCTTGAAAGCGCTATTGACAGCCACTACTAGAACACCTCGACTCTAACAACACGCTACATCGCACTGCGACAACAACTGCAATATTCCCCGATCTCACCGGTGTACCCATGTGTCCTTTTGATTTGTCCCACGCAACACGCCTTGTCGTCTACACTATCATCGCCAGAATCGTTACCGATACGTTCTTCATAATGGATCTTCGCGTCTTCATCCTTGGTGCTACGGGATACATAGGATCCCAGTTCTTATTTGACCTGTCTCGTTCCGGGACCGCCAAAAGGCTTCATATACGAGCCCTGGTACGAGCCTTGACGCCAGAAAAGGAAGCTCAATTGAAGGAGATCTGCTCATCTCTCCAACCCGTCGAGGGCTCGCTGAAGGACGAAGACCTTATACAGGAGGAAGCCTCTCAGGCAGATCTTGTAGTCAACTGTGCCAATAACAGTGACTGGCCTTCCATTCGAAGTGAGTAATGATCATACGGCGAGGCAAGAGTGCACAAGAGACTCATACATCATGCCTCTAGGCATACTCGCCGGGCTCGAAAAACGATCCAGTCAACAACCAGGGAATCCTCCTCTATACATTCACATCTCAGGCATAGGTATCATCAGCGACAATTGTAGAGGCGAAGCCGTCGAATTCAAGGAGTATACCGACGTTGATCTCAGACTCGAAGACCTCCCCAAAACAAACGTGCATATGGACTGTGACATCGCTGTCGTGCAAGCGGGTACCAGGAAGGAGAATCCCGTGAGAACTATCATGATATTCCCGGGGTGGGTATACGGGGTTGGAGAAGGTGCGTTTCGGCTCCTGGGTATCCACAGTTTGTATTGAAAATATATATCTAGGTATACAAAAGATTACTGTTGCATACCGAACATTTCTGGAACTTGCGAACAAGGCTGGATTTGTAGGTACATGGGGAAAGGGACTCAATGGGATTAGCAACATTCACGTCAAAGACGTGTCCAGCGCAATGCTGGTGTTACTGGACGCTGCTCTGGATAGGAAAGTAGGCGCGGTAGGCGCCGGCGCTGATAATCTGTGTAAGCAGTTCACTTCTTCAGACGCCGTGCCAACCAGCTGACCTGAAAATATAGATTTCGTTACCAGCTCCGAGAAAGTGATTTTGTACCATGAGCTAATGGCGAAACTCGGGGATGTAGGAACCTGCCTTCTGAGCCATTTCGTCCTTGACATTAACGATAACGTCAGATAATGTATCATGAGGGTGCGGTAAAGTCACCTGGATCAAGACCTTTCCCGGACGAAGTGGTGGCGCCTTTTGGAGAAGGTATGATAGATCTTGCTAGCATCACTTCATTGACTGAAATTTAATTAGTTGGCTGGTCTATGCTAGGCGGCAACGAGCGCGCTCGCTCGGACAGATTGGCTAATTTAGGATGGGAGCCTGTTGAAACGCGAAAGAAGCCTGTGTTGGAATCTCTCCCAGAAGAAGTCGTGGTTATTCTAAAAGAGATGAGAAGCAAGGACCATATCGTGGAAGAGACCCCAAAATAGCGTCCTGCTCTGCGTTGGAGTGGCCATCGCCTGCGGCTAGACTATTGTAATTCGGATAGCTGAGAACACTCATATGTACATCGTGAAGCGAAAACACAGTAAGACAGCAGAGCAAAGCTTCAAAAAGTAGCGTAGCAAATCGAAAGCGGAAACAGGAAAAGGCGTCGCAAAATGAAGGGCGTGAAAGGAAGGGCATCGCTGAATGGAATGCAGACATTGGAAGTTGCAGATACGTACAAGAGTCGATGATTAACCAGATGCAAGGGAAGAGACATGCAATAGCAAGGTGAATATGGTAGTAGAGGGATAATAGGTATCAGAGTAGGCGAGAATAGGTGTCGCGACGAAAACAGGCAAGAAGATATTCGATAGCGATAATAAGCAATGAGAGCAACAAAACAAGCTGATATGGTATCACTAAGGTGATGTATGGAGCGATTTAAGGGGCAATGAAATGGGAACAAAAAGAAAATAAAAACGTTTGATCAAAGGTGTTGGATCGGAGATCTCGGAATCACTCTTCGAACCGGTAGAAGTGCCCTGTGTCGAAGGCGTTGTCCCAGGCAACGTCGCCTTCCACACCAGAAAAGATCTTTGGGTAGGCGAACATATCCGCAAGCTCTTCATCGTCCGGGTAAAGCTGCCCACACATCCCATGAGAGCGTAAGAGTGGCTCAATATACTTTTCACTGAAGTAAGCAATTTCCAGCTGAATTTCATCTGAAAGCAGAGCGGGGTTGAACCTGGAAAGGTCCATTGCTTTTCTGTCAGTGGGATGAAGAAACTTCATCGGATCAATGTCGTGTTCCAGGTAGGCGTTCCAGGTGATTGGGCCCCTTGTATCTGGGTCGACGTTGAGTTCAAGAAGACGTTGGTGAATATCCGCAGCTTCGTCGATCTGGTTATAACTAAGGTTAGCAGTCGGGTTCGTAAGAATAATTAGAAGCGAAAATACCTTGGGGGTACATTCTCTAGTTGAGTCGTGGAAGGAGAACACGGAAGATAAAGGAGGTAGGAGCGGAGACTCCGTGTTATGGCAAGTGGGTGCGGAGGAGGCGGAAGAAGAGGAAGCTGAGGAAGAAGAAGCACGACCTGTCCATTGAGGTCGCGCATTGGCGTAAGGATGGGCTGCTCTCGCAGAGCGCCTTGCCAACCTATCGGCCGCAGCCTGTTCCTTCGCGAGAGCTATCTGTTCCTTCGTTCTAGGACGGAACTTCCATTCTGGATTTTGCTCTCTGTGTTGCTTTTGAATATCCTTGGCTCTTTCTTTGTAAATCTCCTTCACTTTCTCATCGAAGTTCTTCCACTCTTCCGTAGCGATTGCACCAAGGTTCCCTGAAACCCCTTCTTCTTGTAATTCTTTCATCCTTTTGGACCTATAGATGATGAAGCAATTAGGTGGCCGAGGGATGTGTTCTTCGGACATTCTGCTAGGAGCACAATGGTAGAGGATGAGCGAAACGGAGAAAGAGGACGAAGAGATGAAGACAGAGCTCCTGCCTCTTTATTCGCGCCCGCCCATGGTCATGTGCATCTGTGACCTATCGTGGCTTTTGTCACGCTGGCGAATTCAACAAAGGGATTCCTAACGTGGTAGTTCCAAGCACAATGGTTTCCTAGCAACCACCACATAACCTATTTGGGAGGACAATGCCAATGCCGGCGGCGCCGTTGGCTCTCTCCGGAGGTGGGTTCGGTATGAGTGGACCATCCTGTCACAAGCAGAGCGGAGATTCCGGATTCGAGAGTAGACATTTAATGGCGAGTTTGCGTCGATATTGGTGGATAATGAGTGGTGGTACTATCCCTAAATCCGCCATGGAACGACTACTCGCGTTTCCAATTCGGAATTTGTTAGAGTACGATTTTCGAGACTGGGTTCCCATCATCGCACTAACCGTTACTGTAGGCATTGTCAACTTGAGAGACGGTAAAGTCACTCAACAAGAGTCTAACCATACCTGCAGCATTGTGGAGACTCCGTTGTTTCGAATTACGAGGTCTGTAGGCGAGGGAAGCTCGATCAAAACAGCAGGACATCACTGCGACGTCCTCCCCAGGTGAGTCCAGTCTCGGGGTCTGCGATCCTTGAAAATGCTCGGCCATAGACTTCACGGAAAAGAGTCCCGGGTCACAACGCCAGGCCATCGACTTTTTAGCCACGCGAACTAACACGAGCGCAACATTCCGCGACCTCAAACTATCGGATAACTCGACGATCCAGAGATGTAGCGCTATCACTAATGCCCACCCGATCTCGCCATCTTCGTGGTGTAAGACCAGACAGCCTCAAAGATGAGGCAGCGAGAACACCCGTACCGGTTCCAACACGCCGATCTGACAAGAAACTCGATTTTCAATTCTTGACCCCCCATACGAGCCAGCGCTAAATCGAGTAGGATGTGGTTCCTTGGGCAGTCCATGTCAAACCGTCGAGTTGCGGACAACATGTATCCGAACGCCGAAGAACACCGACCCTAAGAGCTGGAAACCTTCGGAGGTGGCAGCAGCTGCATGCTGCATCGTCTGCCCATAATTTGCGAGGACAGCGAGCGCTAATGATGACCCGCTATCGACTAGACATCCTAGCTAGTCCATGACAAGTATAACCTCGGGTTTGCTATTCGAGGGGTATGGTGCAGACTTGCTTGTTCTACGGCTTGGGCTCGTTGACCGGATCTGACATGTAGGCATTTGCTTCGTGGCTTGAAGTCAGGTAATAGTTGACAATAGCATGCAGAATTCACATACCGCACCGTGACACCCTAGCGACTATGCATAGCTTTTGTTCGGCCTTTGTAACATTTTTTATATGTTCAACTCCTCCTGGATCTTCATGAAAATCTTCTGAAGCTCGTTAATCATTAATATGTAGTTCTATGAAAGGGGCTCAGCACGCAGAAATCATTGCAAAAAAAATTCAAGGTAAAATAACACACTGGTAGTTGACATCCTATATCCCTTTCTCGAGCTTCTCAAGGCTTCCCAGAGATTCTTTCTCCTATGATATAAACAGCGGTAGCATTGGGAACAGTGAGAACCTAGCGGGAACATCGGAGAGGGAAAAGGCAAAAAGAAGTCGACTTTTGACGCGCCTTCAAGTTCTCTGCCAATCACCTTCACCCTAGTCGATCGGCGATGACATGCTTGAACTACCCAGCCTTCAAATACTCCGCTAAACCGAACACTAGAATGACATTTCATTTTTCTTCCTTCATCCACCACCACGACGATGCCAATTGTCATCTCTCGACGTCGTTCCGTTCGGCTTCGACGACGACGAATCATCCTTCTCCTCGTCGCCTTCCTCTGCGGCACAATACTCTTTTGGATGTTAAGCGACTTTCTGTCGAGATATTTCATCAGAGAAACTCAGAAATCCACCCTCGAAAAGGAGGCTGATGATGTTTTGAACTCGCCATTGCTCAATACATCGCAATCGCAAACTCACGCGAAACACGCTCTTTACACCTCGACAACATGGTCTTCACATTCTCGATCTATCTCCCTCTTTTCTCATACGTACCACTCTTCAGGACTTCTCGAAATCAATCCAAGCACAAGTTCTTCGAAGAAACACCCAATCCGTACTCTTATCGCCCAAGCAAACCAGACCTGGACCCAGAAACTCGAACGACAGTCAAAGTCCCTCTTGGAAGCCGTGAACGAGTACAAACGGCGATATCATGACAGGGATCCCCCGCTTGGCTTTGACCAATGGTGGGCATATGTCAGGAAGCATAATGTCCAGCTGGTTGATGAATACGACCAGATCTGGCGGGATGTAGAAGTCTTCTGGGGGTTCTCTGTAGATGCGTTGGAGAGGGCACTGGACGCATTTCTGGATAATAAGGATGGGGATGTGTATCTTATTGAGAAGGTGAATTGGGGAGAGGCGTTAGAGGTGTCCGGAATGGAGAACGAGACGACGAGGATACTTGGAGGAAGGCTACTTGTGGATATGCTCGTTGAAGCGGGTGTGGACAAGTACATACCTCCCTTGGCAATTGCTGTCAACCCCGATGATCGAGCAATCATTCAGAGGGACTGGGTTCTCTGGGATAGGGCTGTCCAGAGCGCAAGAGCTGGTAAAGGTACATGCTTCTTATCCTCTTCCGTACCTGCTGAGTCTTAACGAACACTATCCCAGTCCTTCGACCTTCTGAGAGCCCGCAAAACCCCCCGACTCCGGGCTGGCTGTCGTCGTGCGATCCTTCTTCTCCCAAAGCCAACATCGACTATACACCACACTTCAAACCGCCCAGTCGTAACCAAACAAAGACGTTAATTCACAACCACCTTCAATCCATGGATGCGTGTACGAATCCGCATTTGTTCAGAACACACGGCCAATTCCTTAGCTACGACCATGGCAGAGGACCGAATCTGGAGCGAGATAACCAGGGTTGGGCTGGTGTTGTATGCCACATGTACTTCTTTTTGTCCTACGTTACAACGCTGACTATTCATTCGTGCTTGCAGATTAGCTTCTCACCGACACGTTTACACGCCGATATTACGGCTGCTATACCTCTTGAGTGGTCCGTGCCTCCCGCACATGATAATGAAGAGGTTCGCTGGAAGCTCAAGACCGATATGCGCCTCCATTGGCGTGGTACGAATACGGGTATGTGGGCTGGAGATGATATGGAATGGGAACTGGGTCAGCGGATGAGGATGATGGACATGTTGCAGGTCAACGAAATAACAGGTAGGCCGTTTTTCTGTCACGTTGTGTATTTTGTTTGACGCGATGTTCATGTCCCCAGGCAGCCAGTTCCCGGAACCATTTGTGTACCCCGAAGAACTTGATATTCTGGTAGAAGGCGAGGGTGTGAGGGCGGTCAGTTTTGCTCGGGCTACTTACGCGCTATTCGTGATGAATACTCATTGGATATCCTCATTATATAGGTTTCCCGTGAACAGTATACAAATGCCATGATGGATGTCGCGTTTGCTGGTATGTTGTCATGATGCATGGCCTCTCCGTACCTGACCTCGGTACCGAAACGCAGGTCAACCTACGTCCTGCTCTCGCAGTCAAGGAATCTGTACGGAGATCTTTGAACGATACGAATGGCGTAGGGGCGTAGAGAGGGCAGGTGTTGGTCGAAAGAGAAAGTTCCTTCTCGATGTTAGTCACCTTCAAGTTTCCTATTCACAAATCCTGAAATTCACGTACCTCACAGGTCGACGGCAATGCGTGGTCATCTCGCTTCCACCGCCTCATTTCCACAGGCTCTGTCGTCTTCAAATCAACCGTTTACCCCGAATGGTGGTCTGATAGGGTACAGGAATGGGTCCATTATGTTCCCGTTCAAGTGGACCTGATGGACCTGTGGGACGCCTACACATTTTTCCGAGACGAAAAGAATGATGGGGTTGCGAGACAGATTGGTGCTAATGCCTTTGAATGGAGTAGGAAGTATTGGCGGAAAGAGGATATGGTCGCATATAACTTTAGGTTGTTCTTGGAGTATGCAAGAGCGATGAGTAAAGATCGGGATGAGATGGCCTATGTCTATGATGAAAGGGATGAGGTATAGATTATCGGTGTTTGTGTCATTCCTTTTCGTGTCATGTTCTTGCTTTCGCTCCCGCTCCCGTCGTTGTATTTAGAACTATGTACCATTAGTATGAAGGCAAAATCGTATAGAAATACAGCGTATTCTTGTCTTATATCTCTACTAAGGAGAATCGAAGTCCTGTGGCCCTGAAAGGTTTCAACGCCTCCAGATGTGGTAACCAGGAATCTCTCGAACCCCCGTCATGGTATATTGTAACGCTGACGGACAGTAAGCTTTCCACATGACTCTTAAGAACCGGTTTCCATCTTGATACAACAGCGTTAAAGAGCGCATTGACGTCCAAGTTACTATCGAACACAACCAATGACAGGTTCGAAAGCCGGGGCAGCAGTGGCGAACTTGACAAGGATCCGATTTCGAGAACCAGACGGCTCAAAAAATGCGTGGTGACAATGCGGTTCCCCCCTTCTCCATCTATCCCACCGTGTTCTTCGAGTGCGAGTGTTTCTAGTGCTGGCAAGAGCGTAATCAGAGCTAGCACCTGATGGTCGTCTAACAGCAGATTTTCCAATTGTAGGGATGTAATCGTGCATTGCGATCGCACGAGAAACTTTTCGATGTATGATATCATCCTAGTTTCTTCCCAATTGTGCTTTAACTCTCCATCCTCAAAGTGACTGATTGTGAGGGAAGTCAGAAGAGGGAGCGTGGCGAAGCGAAACGTGAACCCGGGGACCTCTGACGCCTCCGTGAGATGGATGTTCAGGGAATGGATATGAGGAAGGGTGATGAGCTCGCTACTGGTGACCGTGTCGAAGTCCCAACCGATGGTCGATAAAGTCACTTCCTCAAGAAGAGGGCACTTCATCAGCATAGCAAGGGCATCGCCTGTACGTGAATCGCGCAACGTCAGGGACCTGATTTGTGCCCAAGGCAAGACAACGTCACGATGAGCATCGGGTAAACATTCGACGGAACCGAGCGCTGGGCAATTCGAGAACATGTTTTGTTTTGGGAGAACGACGTCACTGAGCAAAACAAGGCGTTTGAGCATTGGGAGGTTAACTGTGATGTTTCCGGTCACAAGGACTTCCAAGAAAGCACGACTGAAAGTAACGTCCAACCACCGGTCGGTGCTTTTGATAAGGTGACTGATGATTTCCGTAGGACAATTCAAACAGTCAGATAAATCTAATGTTATCGGCATGTTCCTTGAACGCTCCATGAAAAGCTTGGTGATTTCTGCTAACGACCTTTCCGATGCGCGCGTTTGACGGTCGCCAGTCATGATTCCGAGTCCCAATCTTGACCATAAAGATGGTGTCGAGAGGATGATGTCTCGCCAACGACCGCAAACCATGGAGAGCTGAATGACTTTGGGTTTCTTCGAAAACCCTGAGAGCCAATTATGCGCGCAACAGAAACCGAAGATATCGCTGAGGATCTCCCTAGGAAGCCTATGAACCGGGGATAGCAAAGAACGATAGAGTTCCATCGATTTTTCCAGCCCTTTCCTCCTGTGTTCCAACGTTTTCATCGCCGCAAAAAGCCTGCTCGCCTCGACCTCACACCTCCTCATATCGCCTTCAACATCGATCAGGTATTGGGAAATGACTTGTCTATCATGCTCGGATAGGATGCCGCGACTTTGAGAGATTCGATGTAGACTGGAATTCCGAGCGGTGTTGGATGACGATTTGAAGGTGAAAAATAGGTCTGACATTTCTCCGTGTGTTTTTGCCGCTATCCTAGGATTTGTTGGGTTGAGTGAGTTGAAGGAAGCTTGAACGAAATATGATAGCATACCGGACAGAGATGAGAGTGGAGAGCAAGGTACAAGCCTGGGCCCGACGCGATCCTCGTTCTTATTTAACATTCACATTCTGTTTCAGTACACAAGGCAACGACAGAAGCAAGGAACACAAATATTATTTAAATTGTTTATCGTATAGGTGATACTGTCTTATAGGACGTCGGCCTAACAGAGAAAACGCTAGACGTAATCAATACTTAAAAAGAAATGATAGCGCCAAATCGGACGTCGTTCTCAATTTCACCTAGGACAAATAGACACCTTTGACCATAGGACATGATATCACCCAAAAAACGAACTACTTCAACCTAGGAAGCACTGTTCTGAACGATCGAAGCAACACTGCACGTATTCCCAGACGCAGTGTTGCCAGTAACGGTGTATGGCTATCATGGACATCAAAACACGTTCTCGCAAACATTAGGGATGACTCACGTAGCTGCCCAAGTGCAAAATCCTTCCACACCACTGAGATGCCGGTGTCGTAGCGGTGATCTTGACATTCCGCTATAAATATCCCGTTAGCTAGTAGAAGGGGAAGGATGGAGGGAGCGCACGTAGGTGATAGGACCAAAGTTGAATGGGATTCCGGTGAGCTGCATGTCGAGTGTCAGGAGTGAAGGTATAGGCTTTAGATAGAAAGTCTTGCCTCGGCAGCGAATATTGCGCTACAGGGTTCGAGGGTGAGTACGAGCTCACAAGAAGAAACTAGGTACGCACCGATTCATCGTGCTTCCAGGGATGTTCAACGTTGTACTCGCCGACTTGCCGTTGCTAGACAAGGTAGCGGTCCAAGTAGTGCCGGACTGAGCACTACTGTCAATATGTATGACCTAGAAACAAACTTGGTTCCTTACGGACGTGAATGAGAAGTGTACAGTATCTCCGGGATTCACGTTGAAGCCATTGCCCCAGGGAAGAGAAGGTGTACCGTAGAAGCCATCACCTGGGTCATCAAGTTGAGCTCGGATGATCATCGAATAGAACACAAGGTCACTGACCGATCCACCAAACGCCGCTTCGACCATCACATACGGCCTGGAGAACACCGTTGTCGCTCTGGAGCGCGGGCCAGACGTACGGAGTACCTAGTGTGTACCGGAATGAGCCCAGAAATGGCCGAGAGAGAAAGGGAAGACACACCTCCTGAGTTAGGTAACTTTGGAATAACCATGTCTCCTGAAAGAGCTGTGAATTGCCTTGTAATAACGTTGAGTTATGTCAATGTATAGTAAACGATGAAGACGAATGTTACTCACGGAGCATCCCATTCTACAGTGTACCAGTCGGCTGCAGTAACGCCCAGGGCGAGCAAGAAGAGAGTCGAAAGGGTGCTGGCGAGAAACTTGAGGGACATGTTTGATATTCCTTGCTCTTCATGTGCGGTGTTACCATGTTTTTATATCCGGATATTGCAGAATTTGGCCGTTCCATGTGGTATTTGGTTGAGAAGATAAGAAGACAGCTGAGGACGGCCTAGCGGGTATATCACGATGGGTTGCAGCTGTGGTTCCGATGTTTATGCTTCATGGATGCACCTCACCGCTTGCTTGTCGAGAGCCGCTGAACCAAGGAATGATATGTCTGACCCTTCCCAAGTTGAAGCATGAATACCTGTCAAGAACACTGACTACTCGTCAGCCTTGAGGGCAGCGAAAATTGGACAACATACGCACGTTATTTCACCGATAACTCTACGATAAGTTGGAAACAAGAAGCCGACTGGAATGCATATGAAGAGCCATATGGGCTGCTTCATGATAGCTTCCGGAATAGACCAACTGGCTCCGAAAGCGAGCTCCATCACGAATGCGCGTAAAAGGTTTTTACGCTTCATATGTAAGTACTAGGCCATGACCTGAACAGGGATTGAGTAGAGTTACAAAAGAAGAATGGGCAGATTCTGTACCTCAGTAGCTTTTTCTAGGTCATGGCTGTGCTTTAAAGCTTGAATGATGGAAGTTTGGAGCAAGAGGAGACTATTAGTATCAGCCAACCGCATCATCTTGGGCTCTCTTTCCTCTGAATTCCCACCTACTTAAATAACGCACTGAATCCTTTGTGTTGTCCCCCGCTCATTAATTCTCGAACGCAACTTCAATTTTACAATTTTAGCAAGGCAAGAATAGTCGCAGTGTATTCAGATCATGATTGCAGGCAAACATTGAAGGTGAGCAACATAGACCGCCTCAGCCAGGCTCGTTACTCACAATGTACCTTCTGGGTAGACACGTAATTATAACTATTGACAATGACAGACATGTAGCTGCAACGGAATACAATAAATTATGAAGTTGCAGCCAGCGCAGCGCAGCAGTTTTGTATTGTCACAGCGACGCATTGTTAGACATTTGCCGCATTTCGAGTGGGTTGCAAGTCCTTGCAGAATCTATTCAGGCCCAGTAAAACGGCGTACCATCGTATCTGTGGTGTGTAGAGACCAGAGGCACGAGAAAAGACAAATTGAGACTATCAGTTCTCACGCCAAGGTCCCACCTTGACCGAGTTCCCGACCCGCAGACTTACATTTGAACTTCTCTATGGGTGTCCTTATTGGACACTGAAACTGGTCGGAGGAACCGTCCTGTGGCGTTGGCAATCTCTCAGATAACCCATTCGGAGGTGAAGTGACCCTTACAAGGGAATGCACAAAACAGTTTACGAACAGCGTTTTGGTATCCCACGCCACAGACGCGATCTCAACGCGTCTCCTACCGGAAATCCGGTATCTGTCGTTAGAGGGGTGTCACAAAGGTAACATTTGCTGTAGACGAAATCCTAGGAGTACAAACTAACTTAGAGAAGCGGAAACCATAATGAAAGTCGGTATACGTCATAAAGTTGGTATCTGAGGATAGAATCATTGGTTCATCAAATCGCGCGCTTCCACAAAAGCTTTCTGCAAATTAAGAAACACATCAGTCGCCAGTTCAATCACAAACAGCCATCTTTGAGGCTCACCAGCTTGTTCTTATCGTGCGTCCATCCACCACAGCAACAAGCATCCGATGAAGATCCACCCAATTTACCACAACAAAACTTGACCTTCACGCCGCCTTCTACATAATCACAGAACAGATCCTCCCAGTCCCTCTGGAGCACATTAGCTCGCGCTGTCTCCTTATCGATCGCAAATGATTTCGGCCAAAAGTACTTCTCCCCCTTGAAGTGAGCCGCGACCACAAACGTCTGTATTCCATAGAAGCTCTTTCCGAGCTCTACCCTTCCCATACGCTCAGCAGTATCACGAGCTTGGGCAGAGATGATATGGCCTGGCGGCAGTTGATTGAAAGGGAAGCGGCAAATGGAGTCGACATGGAATTTGTGTTGAACGGGTAGGTCAGATTGACCATGGTGACGAAGGATAATGAAAAGTGTAGTACGTTGTTCTTCATGCGGGTTCTCTTTGAGGAAGCACGAGGCGATGGCGCAATTCTTCAGTGGGGCATCGTAGAAGTCGACCCAAGCCCATAAGTCCTCTAACGCATTCGGGATACCAGAGCGGGTAGAGATTTCTTCGCGTTCTTGTTTGAGACGCTTGCAAAGCGTTTTGTGAGTGGGCCAATCGGACTTTTGACATTCTTTGCTCTGCTCATGGTCAGCTTACATGCGTTGACGGCGAGATGATATCCACTCACACAGTAAGTCGCGAAGTTGCAGCCAGCACAACGAAGTAGTTTGAACTGATGCGAGCGACGCATCGCGAGACACTTGCCGCATTTCGAATGGGTATGTGCCACAGGGCCGTCATGAAACATGGGCAATTCGGAAGATGCGACTCCATCGCGCTGAATTTTCCGCAGTCTCTGTTCTGGAGTGAGGCGACGAACCATGGTGGTTAACGTGAAAAAGAAAGGCTGTTAGAGACAGGATGGTGAGAGGAAGAGAAAGAAGACCGGAAGCGAAGACACAGAACTTAGTTCCCACGCCATTGTGACCATTGTGACCAAGGCGCAACCTGGACGCAACTTGAACGCATGAAAGAACACGTTTGCATATTCGAGATACAGTGTACGTATTTCTACAGAGAAAACAAACAAAATGAGCACTCGGCGTGTAGTTGGGAACAATACAACCTGGACAGCGAACTGACAGGCATTGTGTTGTGCCTCGCTGAGTTCAGGCGTATAGATGTTCGACAGTAGTCAGACTCTCAGTGTTCCGACCCTGAGCCCAATCTCCTTTGTAAAAACTTTCAATCAAATGTATTTGGATCACCGTGGATGCCCTACTGCCTAAACGAGGTCCCGAGGTCCGACGTATTTCATGGCAACGCCTGCGAGCAATATTTTAGGTGAGCGTCCGGATTCAATCGTCGTTACATCAAAAACCTACCTGAGTGACATTGCAGCCCATGCACACCAAGATCCTTCAAGACAGTGTTGACGTTGGTAAACGCAATGGGGATAAGTGAAGATGCTGCCTTTGACAAGCCTAGAACGATGCCCTTTAGTTTGAAGGCGCGACTTATAGTAGAGATGTAAGGATGCACCCTTCAAAGACTTGCCACACCTAAAATTTCTTCAACGACAGTCCTAGCTACGGATCATGCTATGCCCTAAGGGACACGAGAGGCCTCGTGAGCACGACAAAAGCAAGAGTAATAAAACTCATTCGAATCGTGGCCTGACTGGGTATAAGCAAGGAACATATAGGCTACTTAGTACTGTTTCACTTACAGGTAGGTTGAACTGGGTATGACCGCCGAGACCGAGAAGGTCCTCAACAACTATGAAGATGGATCTTTCTGCAGAATTCTGAGCCGACTCTGGCCCAGCGTTCTGGGTGTGTTTGCTTCCATCAAGACAGGAAAGGTGGTCCAATATGGGGCCTGAGTTGATTCTAGTTCATTGACACTTGCAGGTTTTGGTCAATATAGGGTGGTAAATGGATTAGGATGGCAAAGTTTCGAGTCTTGTGTTGCAGAACTGATGAAAGATGAGCGCTGCAATATAATAGGTTGTCTGATGCATTTAGGGTTGGCTTTTTTCCAGGCTAGAATAATTTTCGAAGTAGTTAAAGAAAATGCCCAGCAAGATTTCAGGCTTAGGACTCACCTGCACCCGATGCTGACGAAATACACAATCGATATCTCTCCATCGTTTTCGGTTTTACAGGGTACCATATCGAGGATCCTGGGCGTATGAGAGCGTGGAAGACGTATTGACTCGAAGTCTGGCCAAAAAATTTCACGGTCAACATTGAACGTCTAATGTCGTAGAAGCGAGACCCATACCTACCGCTGTTGATGGAATTGCATATCGTGTCCACTGCCTAGAGCTTAGTCGGGATGAAGAGACGGCGAGTGTTGGTGAGGGTGAGGGTAAGAGGCAAGGCCAAGAACGCTTTCGTAACACTGAAATTGAATTTCTGGGCTTCAGCTGCAATTGAAAACAAATCATACTCTGCTCAAAGCTTTCGGGAAAAGGGACAATGTCGTCCGATTTGTGGTGTAGAATAGTCTGTATACATAGTGTGTACATGTCCAACATACAGTCCATCGCTGTCGCCCAATCCAAACAACCGACTTCGACGCCTGCATCGAAACCATGAGCACCTTATCATCCACCTACCACCCCTCGCACAGCGCTGGATGAGTCGGCACCGGCATCCCCAACAGATTCCTAGCCTTCTTTGCTACCGCACAACGATCAATCTTAGTTTCGTCCACTTCGAGCTCGATATCTTTCTTGAGGGCTGCCATATGGTGACGCTGAGGCGCATCCAGCTCGTCCTCCGGTACAGGAACTTCTCGGGTGATCATGACACCAAAACCAAGCTCGGGCGTTTCGCAAAAGGGTCCTCCGATAGTGAAACTGGTGCACTCATTCTCGAGATCGCAAGTCTGGTTTGGGTAAGGTGCCGGAGGACTGAAGGTGAAGGTGAAGCGAGCAGATTCCATGGCACGAGATGAGAGGTCGCCGAAAGCTGAGGCTACTCTCACTGGATGGAGGGCAGAGAAAGTGCGCTTGAGGCGATCCTTTCGAGAAACAGTAGACGAAGTGTCATCTTGAAACTTGATGGATCTAGACTTTACGGTCTCCGCGGAGCAACCTGGCCAATCCGACAAGACGTCGAGAGGAGAAACTGAGTATGAGATGTAAGGTAACGTTCTTGAGCGTTTCAAGCGAGAGGATTTGTATGCGAAGGGGTTCGTGAACTCGACAGGGCTAGGCGAATGTGATTCTGGGAGCGGGTGAGGCAGGTCTGTGAGAACATCTGTCAAGAAATCATAAGTACATGTGAAAAGCGCGGATGAAGTGAGCATACAGGGAGGCGGCGGCTCCTGGACTGCTTGAATTTTCTTTTTGAGCGTGACCCGAACCACCTTGGGCTCATCTAGATAGACCGTCTTGGTGTGCTTTGGAGTGTGTTTCTTGTCGTGCCCCTTGGAGATGTGGCGACGAGCATGGTGCGAAACGGAGCTACAAGGAACAGAGACCTGCGTCTCCGGTAACGTTTCTGGCATTTCTGCGTGAATTGAAGGGAAAAGGCGCGTGATTGATAGTGACAGAAGACTCTGTTACAATAGAATTGTGAGTGATACGAAGTGTCAGAAAAAGACAGACGGACTTACTGCTAACGTCGCACCAATAACAAACAGCAGACAGTAAACGCGAGTTCCGAATGGAGGAGTGACTAGTATGATGGACATGATGATGGATAGAAGTTGACATACACCGACGCGAATTCACGAGGAAAATGGGATTTCGGCCTTTGCCGGAACATCGCGTGGTAGACCCCACCAACGTTCGCTTTATGTCCGCTAGCGCTACTCTTTTCAGCGGGTCTCTGCTCGACAGGTCTCTTTATCCTCTTCATGTTCCATCAAGATGCCTGGTTCTCCTTCTCTCTGGCTGCTCTTGGCTCTAGCGACACTCGCCATTTCGTCAAACCCAGAATTCTTCCTGTCGTCAACTGACACTCTGAGAAAACTAGCACAAGGTCGCGGAATTAAATCTCAACGTGCCCACGAAGCTCATGGCAACATGATCTCGAGGGAAACCACACGATTCTGTCGTTCCTACAAGCCGAAGATGGATGACGTCGGATCTCTACCAAGAACATGCTTCGGCAACTTCCCTATATATATCCCATCGCAATTCGAAGCAAACTCAAAGCAGGAACCTCACTTTAGTTCCTACAAACATGGTGTGGCTTAATTCTCTGTTGCTCCTCGTTCCTTTACTTCAAAACCTTCCTCAAGCCCGCGCATCTCTTGTCGACGACATCATCAATGCATTGGAAGGTGCCGTCACTTGCGCAGGTTGCCACACCCTCCTTCTACCACTCAAAGGACTCGCTCTTCTTGGTGATTCGGCATTCGCAGACACTATCAACGTAGTTTGCACGACTCTAAAGGCGAGAAACATTCTCTCAAGTTTGCAGTATCTCGCCTAACGCGGTTATCGTGCAGCTGCAAGACGACGACGTGTGCAAGGGCGCGATCGAAGGCCCGGGTGTCATTCTCGCAAAAGATCTCCGAAATATCGACCCGTTCGGCCAAACCTCGACCAAACTCTGCAATGGGCTTCTCGGACTCTGCCCTTCTCCCAAAGTCAACACGTACAACGTTCCTTTTCCCAAACCTGCCCCAACAAACACCCAGACCTTCACATCTAAAGGAAATTCACCTTTCCAAGTCGTTCATTTCAGTGACGTACATATTGACAGGGAATACACGGTGAGTAACGCAAATTCCCAGTCCTAACCTACGTTCATGAATGATTCTACCCGTCTAGGTCGGAGCAGAGGCAAACTGCACGAAGCCAATCTGCTGCCGAAATTATGCTGACCATACCGGGCCAGTGGAGATCCCTGCTGAACCAAACGGAAATAGGAAATGCGACACACCTACCTCACTTGCCCAATCTCTTCTCGAAGCAACCAAGGCCAACAACAAATTCTCCATCTTCACCGGCGATGTCGTCGAAGGCGAGTTCACGTCTTGCCGAAAGAGTTTAGTATCACATTGCTAACGTTGAGCCACACAGCCGCCGTATGGCTCGTTACCAAGGAGTACGTCTCTCGAGTTTCATCTCAATCTTTGTCAGAGTTGAACATTCCTTTTGGCAGCTCGGTAACGAAAGACATCAACGCGTTCAATGATCAAATGGCCAGCACTCTACAGGCACCCGTCTACCCGGCGGTCGGAAACCAGTATGTCTATTATCGGCCTTTCTTCCGAACGGTACCCCAAACTATCGTTATAGTGAAGCGGCACCAGTGAACAGCTTCTCGAGGAATACTACCTCAGATCGCTCCCAGGATCAGCAGTATGTCTTTGACGCTACGAGCGCAGGCTGGGAGGCAAGTTCAAGCACATCATCTCTCTGCAGACTTATCTAAAGGGCGTGCGCTGGCAGGGATGGATTGGTTCTGGCGCAGCAGATCAAGTGAAACACATTTCTGGCAGTTATTCGACGGTCGTTGAGGGTACCAAGCTGAGGTGAGTAGATCAGGAACGTTTCTGGTTAAATTGGATGGTAGCATGAATGATGTTCTCTTGGCAGGATCATCTCGCTCAATACAGTCTATTGGTATAAGCTCAAGTAAGTTCTTGGGGGGGTCTTCCTTCGCTCCAGTGCTGAGTTGTGTTCATTCTTTCAGTTTCTGGCTGTATGATTCGAACCAGCAGCAGTACGTCGTTCCTGCGTCATCACTGTCCATTCAGTTTCTTAACTGAGATACCCTTCATAGACCTGATCCGAACGGAATCTTATCATTCCTGGTATCTGAGCTTCAGGCCGCTGAAGATGGAGGTCAGCGTGCCTGGATTATTGGGCATATGCCTCCTGGCGTTGCAGACACGTTTGATGACCAGGTGCCCATCCTTCTGAATCTTTTGCTGTTTCTTCGATTTAATTTCCCTGTTCCTAGTCGAATTATTACGACCAGGTGGTACAGCGATATAAAAACACCATCGCCGGTCAGTTCTTTGGACATACCCATGCGGTAAGTATTTACTAATGACATCCATGAGAGGCTTCTGCTGATATGGATCGGGACTTTTTTTTTGTTCAGGACGAGTTCCAGATCGCCTATTCTGATTACTCGAAACGGTCAAAAGACACGGCCACCGGCTTTGTATGGGTTGCCCCTGCTTTGACACCACGCAGTATGTGGCCGTGATCAAATTTGAAATGACAGCTTTGACAGATGGATGATGTTTTGCAGGTGGAAACCCCGCATTCAAGGTCTATGATGTTGACCCTGATACGTATGAGGTTATGGATGCGAAGGTTTACTCAGGTACGCATTTTGGATGTCGTTCTAGTTCTCTGCTTATGTCCTGCTCGTAGCCGACCTGAATGATCCCAACTACCAGAATTCTCGTGAGTAGTGCAAACCGTTCTCGATGCCTTTCCATCTCTGATGTTTTGAATAGCGAACTGGTCTCTCTTGTACAGCGCTCGATCTGGCTATGGTCCTCTACTTTCGACACCTCTGGCATCTACGGACTCGTTAAACCCCTCATTCTGGCATCAGGTCACCGAAGGCTTTGAAAGGGACGATGCGGCGTTCCGCGAATACGACAAGCGCAAGAAACGCGTCGGGCAAGGTGAATGTACCGATGGGAGTGGAGGCGATAGCAAAGCCTACGCATCATGCAAGAATTCGACGATTTGTGCACTTCGGGCTGCGAGAAGTCAAGATAACTGCGTCGTTCCCAAGCCTGGTCTGAACATCAGTAGGAGAGACGAGTCAGAAGCGCATGAAGGTCATGTCGTGACGGGAGAGTGTGAGAGTACCAGTGTTGGGCATTTGCTCCAGCAGTTGAGTGTTATAGCGTCTCAGGGAAAGGTGAGTAGTGGTGGTAGGTATGGCAAGATCGGGATATTGATGCTATTGTTTCCCTAGTTGGACGATGAGACGAAGGCGCTGTTGAAAGAGAAGATCTCAGCGGTCCTTCCGGCTGAGGCCTCGCAGGATTAAATCGCCTGTCTACTTATACCTTGACTTAACTTTACTTATTCGACTTTGTTGCTGATTGAGCACTTGCACTTTAAAATAATGGAAATGTCGTTGACATGCATTGGAATTCAATTGTGGGACATCTAAGTCGATATCCGACATCGATGTCTTGTGGAAAGGTTCTTCGTTTGCAAGCTATAATATACACATATTCCGATGGTGACTATCTAGAGTTAGGTGGAAGACTATGTGGCGCTGCCGAAAATCTGGTAGCGTCTGCATATACTGGGGCCGATTTCGTCGTATTGTGCCTTTGTATGGCAGGAAGTGTAAAATTCGGGCTATTAGGGATTGAACATAGTCAATACGCATGACTTGAAGCACGACAACCCAGCAGCTTACAAGAGATGCCAAAAGGGAACCTCCAAACCACACAGCATAGCTAAATTGTAGATCAGAAAGCGTAAATCATTTGACCGTATCGAGGAACGTACCGCTGGCGTTTGTGGGAGATAACGTCGACTTCGACACCCGACGACTGTGTATACGTCAATTATAAGATCTAGAGTTCTGTAGCGATCCCACCTTTTGCGTGCTTCCACTTGCAAGAACGCTCGCATCCAGTCTACGATCGACGAGCTGCTTCAAATCCCGCTTCAGACGATTACCGAAATGTTGGAACATGGTGGATCCGCCGGATAACACAATGTTCTTCCAGTTCTGTTAGCTTGGTCGACTTGCTGATGTATGAACGAACGTACTTTGTACAGCCCACGACGAACATCGATTGGTGACTGCTGAATGACATCGTCAACAATCTCAGGAAGAGGAGTAAGGAAATCAGAGGAATAGATTTCCGGGTTGAAGAATATCTCTGGCGCAAGGAAGCGTTCATATCCAACGTCGATAGCATATTTCTGGGAAATACTTTGAGCAAGTGCAGAAACAGGACAAAATTCCAATTTACCCTCCCCGTCACACTATGTTCTCCTTCAAACCTCTCAAAGTATTTGTATGGCTCCGCGTCGTACTTTCTGAACTCCTTTACGATATCTTGACATACATAGCTGTAATTCTCTTTCACTTTACCCGCAATTCGAAGCTGGTCTTCTGGAGGAATAGCGGCCGTCTCTCCACGCTCACGCATGAGATTTAGGACGAACTGGGTGATATCACGTCCTGCGATAGGGATGTGTTTGATGGCACTACCAATAACGTAGCCCTCAGCGCATGGAATGACATGGGTGACACCGTCGCCGGAATCTATAACGGTGCCAGTGAGAGTACGATCGGTGACACGGTTGGACGACCAAGAAGCAGCGAGAGCGAGGACGGCCTGAACGGCGATGTAGAGGCCTTTGATGTTGAATGATTCAAAGAATATTTCAGCTGTCTGTTCCCTGTTCTCTGGTGGGTTCAGAGGGGGTTCAGTCTGTGTGTGTTATCAGCTATCTGGGACTGTGTACAGTGATCACTGCTGCGCACCAAAAGAAAATAGTGATCCTCCGGCTCTGCCCTCAGATACTTGAAGATAACCTGCTCCCAATAACGTTCCATATGATCCCAATTATCAATCATTCCATGTCGAATAGGATAGTGAACACCATATCCTGGAGTTTTGGCGTTTGCCAGTGCCTCATCTCCGATGAAAAAGTCAAGATCCTCGACTCCACGTTTCGACGCGAGGTGTCCGGGCTTCGATGGTACTGCAGGTGCACGAGAAGATTGTGTTGCGGATCCTCGAGTGGCTATAGCAGTGGGGAAAACGCTGGAGGATATCGGTAAATCGAGAGGTGAGAGTGACGATGCTAGACGTACAAGGATGGGTCGGAATTTCCGGCAAAGCTGTTTACGAAAGTGAGAATGGATGAGGATTGAGAAATTGGCGGGTACGTTTACCCAATCTTTGAATAGCCAGTTCCATTATCACAGATGATGGGGGCGAGGAGAGACATGATGGCGCAGAGTCAAGCAGAGTCTAGGAGATCTCATGAATGGCACGTGATGGCTGTCTCTTTCCAGAATCCAGACATGCCATTTTTACGACAGTCTGCGACTTGCGTTGGTGTGGATGTTCAAGGATATGGCCTAAGTAATCTGACCCTCAACGACGCAAAACCCAAAGACCAGAGATACACCACCATCTGCAGATTCAGCACGCTGGGCCGCCAGTGAATCGTTTGCGCAACATTGCCGGACCGCGAGCGGCATTCCCCGATAAGCCCATATTTTGTTATTCAGATTCTCTTTCCTTGTTACATATCCCCCATCATCGCGCTCTCTCTAAGCACAGCGGTGTGCGTTCCCGGGTCATCAATCTCATATTACTCGCAGTCTGGCCTTTTAATTGTATTCCGAATCGCCTCCAGCGCATCTCAAGTAATCGGAATGACGCACGACATGTAGCAGGCATTTCAAGCTTCGATCCATCAAGCTTCACAAGCTTCCGGTCTCTGAAATTCAGGTTTGCAGGGAAATGCTCTCGATCTTCAAGAGTCAACCCTGCACGGATCTGGAACTGTAGAGATTGGATTCAATGCTGTTGGGAGGAACTTAGCACGATTTGGAGTAAGGGACCCAAGGAATAGGCGAGGAGCTGCAGTCAAGCTTCAGTTGAGTTAATACTCACGAGCATGCGAACCAGAACTCTGAACCTTGTCATACGACATCACGAAATAGGGCCGATGATCATACCTGGTCATTGGGATATCAACCGTCATGTTTATGCTTTGGCAGGTCAAATGTCATTGTAGCTGTATATTCATGTTGTGCTCATCGTCTTCAGGAATATCATCGTTATCGCCCGGCAGACATGGGGGAAACTGGGCAGTTAGCAGAGACAAGTTCCCTCGACTGTGAGTAATGACTTGAAGCATATGGAGTCACAAGGCAATATCATGCCATGCCGAAGATGTCACTCACCTATCGTGTTCTATTTCAGCTAGGGAAACATGGTGAACTTATATCGTATGGATAGAGGTGGTTACGGAAGAAGTTCCTTCCCGGAAGCGTAGGTAAACAACATCATTCGACCAACTTTCAGTCTATTTGAACCTAGATAAGAGCGTGACGCTCATTAAGTCCGTGAATGGTCAACTTAGACCAAGAACTTTAACCAAGGCCCGTGGATTTTCATAACAGGTCACCGGTGCGAGACAATAACTCACTCAAACAACCCATAGGCCCGAATAAGGCGGAGTTACTCCCAAAGTCACGATCCAGATATCTTCTCCTCTGGTCGCAGTTGGCCAGGTGCAGGCCAAGTGTCGAAAATTGACTTCTGATGTAGGTACTATGGATTGGGTGACTAACGAGTCATGATGCTCAAATTTGCCTCAGATCGTCCAGATTCCAAGTCCTCAGCGAAGATCAACATTCCTCACGTCATATACGTTGGCCCTGCCAGGTCATAGATTTAAACTTCAAGAACGGCAACGTGGGGTACTTACGTTGTTTGAGCGTGAAGCGAATCAACCTCGTTGTATACACACCTCCTGGAAGCTCACGCTGGCGCTTGTGTATTTCGCCCACGAATTATTTCCTCCATAAATGGTCCCCATGTTCCACTATGTCTCGTCTCTCTATGACCGCATCTGTAGAGGAATGAACACCGCCCTTCAATTAACACCACCCAAGGGTACATTCATTGCATGTGCCCTCCTCAACGACGTCTCACTCAATGACTCTATCCGTCACTCCACCGCCGACTTCCTTCGCAGAGAAATCTGTGCTGTTGATCACAAATGCCCTTTGAAATCGATGACACTTCTAAAGTGCGCAAAAGGGAAACAGCACGAACTGGTCGCAGTATCCGTTATCGTACCATCCGGGAATTCGAAATGGCCTGATATGGAGATGACGATGTTTTTTGAGAGAAGGATATGCAAAGGGAAGGATGTCGAGGAAGAGAGGCGTAGACATCGAAGAGGTAGTTCCGAAACTCAAGCGAGCGTTTGCGTTACCGCCGTAGCGCCCCAAGAAACACTTGTTAGCTTCGGTTCTAGCGGTGAATTGCCAACAAACACTGCTAGTGACATTGTCATCATACCATGGAATGGACAGGATGGGTGGAAAAGAGCGGTCGAGGTGGCTTTTGGCTACCAGGGCTCCGAGGTTCGTGATGTTTATACAATCACGTTTCCCAAAGATTCGCCTCCCAGCCTCCTCGACCTTGCCGTGATTCTGGATCAAGCTTCGGAGAAGTACCGGGATTATCATCTCTTCAAATATCAGTGCTACTTCTATGCAGCACTTGTGTGCAAAACTATGCAAACAATCTTTGGCGGACAAAAGAAACCAGGTCCTGGCCAGGATCAACCGATTACGCACACGTCTGCAAATCCCGAGTCCGCGGACGTAGACTCAACAGAAAACGGAAGGTCATCTCAAGTTGCAGGAACATATAAGACTGTCCGACTCGTGGATGATGAGTCGATGGCGGAGAAAGTCGAGAAACTCCGCGAAGCCTTTTTTGAGGCGCGACAGGCAAAGTTGGATGGTTTAAAAGAGCGTGAATCGGACGAACTCCGGGAGATTCGGCAGCAGATGGAGATGGAGCGTGAATTGAGGTTGGCAGCGGAACGTCGTTTAAAGGACGCGGAACGTCATGCAGAGGACACGGAACGTCATGTAAACGATCTGCAACGACATCTCGAAGAAGCTCAACGCCAGCGCGCGACCCAGACAAGCTCTGGGTCGCATTTTTCGCCTGATGCGACTCTTTATCCAGCCCCGTGATGTCTTTGGTTTTCGTACCTATCCAGCGGTATGCTTATAGCTATTTCCCTCGTCTCCGTAATTGTCATAGTAATGTCTGCTATGCAATGTGTATGGATACAATATAGTGTATCACCTAGTCTACAGGCAATGCATTCGATACAAAGGTGACGCCCGCCTCAACACTGATCCAAAAATTTGTTCTTGGGGAATGGCTGCTTGAAATCGTCAACCCATGTCGTCAAATTAGCATCGGTATAGGCACTGTAATTGTGAGAAATGAGTCATTAGACGGGCGACGGAACAAGGTG
The DNA here is from genome assembly GCA_037176845.1 of Paramarasmius palmivorus. Lineage (NCBI taxonomy): Eukaryota > Fungi > Basidiomycota > Agaricomycetes > Agaricales > Marasmiaceae > Paramarasmius > Paramarasmius palmivorus. The sequence continues at coordinate 167,907 of JAYKXP010000099.1, forward strand.
CCAACGTACCGGATGTGTCTGTACAGGTTGAGAAATGTCAGTGGTCCAACACATACACTGAACAAACACCACTTACTTGTCTATGTATTTCTGAGTTGGGAAGTCTTCAGGATCACACCCAATGTTCTTTTTTCCCTTCTCCTGATATACACGTATCCAGTCGACTCTCATGACGGCAGGGAAGATGAGATGCTCAAAATCGACATCTCCAAAGTTGGTTGACATGCCGAGGTTCACGATGAGGTACTATAGATCTGTGAGCAACAAATGCCATTGCATCGGACATTTTCGCGCACCATGGGCTCTTGGGGAATGGGGCGAGCCGAAATGCTGACTTTGTCGTTCTTGCCTACAGCATCTGCAAACATGGTCCACGTTTTCTTGTTGTCAGAGATCCATGTTATGTACTGGCAATTCAGTTAGAATCATCGCAATTCGTAGACGATCAAAACTTGCCGCATCGTTATATCCTGAAATATGAATCAGTGGCTGGTTGCGGAAATTGAGAGCCATAGCACTGCGTACCTGGTTTATACTCGAAACCGTAGACCGAGAAGCAGCCCGTTCCAAGTTGATAACAGTCGGGATCTGAACCTCTTTCGTCAATAACAAGGAAACACAGACTGAAAGCGAACCAACTAGTCCGGGTGACGCAAGAGGCGGCCTCTTGAAATACTCCTCCGAGATACGAATTCTGTTCTGTAATCTTGTCGTCGTAAATCTCAAAGGAATCGGAGGTGTTCTTCCATCGATATTCAAAGTCGAAAGGCCCGAACTGTCCTGATTGGGATACAGCGCCGATACCATCTTGTACCTGGAAACGTTGTGAGGCATTGTAAACGAGGAATAATGAGGAATAATGAGGTTGGGCGAACCTGTGCCTCTATCGAATCTATCTCCGGCGCCGAGCGGCCAACGAATGTGCCATCGTCGTGCATTGGTCCTGGATGATCTTCCCCGGGGCAGGTGCATCGCGAAAGACGCTGTCCAGGGAGGAAGGAAAGCGCCTCTGTCTGGTCGGGGCTGTTGAAGCGTGCAGCTGCCGGTTGGCCTGCCTTGGTTTGATTCTTCACTGTTCCAACATCACAATCATCGTAGGTGTATGGCCACTGAAAGCATTTTTCTATTAGCCGTTCCTTCTTTGATTCGAGTAGCGAGCCTTACCATTCCTTCTAGACTAGCACCATAACCGGCACGGCCTAAGTTTGATTTGAGCATTTGCACATCCATGAATCCAAAAACACTCACCCAAGTTTCCCATGGCCCACACGGCAGGCCACAGCCCGGCTACATTGCTGATTCCTGGAAGAGACACGGAAGCAAGGAACGTGCCACCCGTGAAGCAGAATTTGTTCCATGTCGACATCATGCCTTTTGAGAGGAAACGGCGTGAGCCAGGTAGGTGTAGAGAATGTAAAATGCCTCTTGCCTCCTTGGTAGTTTAGGTCATGCGTTCTCTTCCTCGAAAGTGTAATTTCCAGTGCACCGTCCCTCGTAGTTATAGAGGCAGGGTCGTACCTTTTTGAAAAATGAGCCAAGGCATTTCTGAGGGATGTAAAATGAACTTGCCATTCGAGGTTGTTGGTCATTAGGGTTTAACAGAAATAAGCTGAAGGAATCGATTCCGACGAAATGAACACCAACCTGCCAATAGTGCAAACTGTTTTCCATCGTTCAGTCAACGGAGAGATTCAGATAAACGTAAGCACGCACTCGACAGCTTCCCAATACGGATCATCTCCAGGATAGAACGACCGCCCTTCTCTGTTAAATTCATCACTAAAGACCAATTCCATGTCGGCGCCAGACTGGAATGCCTTGAGTGTTCGTGCCTCCATCGGTGTGTCGACGTCGATCAACCCCGCGTTTGCCAGTAAAACGGGAACCTGGAGAGAAGAATTTCATTCAATATATCTTCGCCCACAAGGCGACACACGCACCTGCCCACTAGCATTCACACCCCGAATGTTGGAGAGATCGTGATTCTTGATGTACATATAAATAGGATAAATAGCACTACGAAGCACTTGAGTAGACATTCCCATAAAGTGTAGAACGACTCACAAGAGAGACAGGAAACCCAAAATCAAGATAATCAAACACCCCAAGTTGGCGAATCCACGCCGGGTGAATAATGAATACACTCTGTCATTTTGTTTGTCGCGAACAGGATCGGGATTATGAAGTTTATCATCTGCTTCTTTGAAGGAAGGTGTAAGAGCAGTTCCCCATTCCTTTGGGTCCGCAGATAAGGAGTACTGGGAGAGAAGGTCAGTGTCTTTTCAGATTCAGAGCGCACTGTGACACACCTTCTCTGCTATTGAGGGATCTATGGGGGGAGGACGACCAGGAGCAGCGCTCACATTATACGGCGAATCATGCTGGATAGATTTCAGTGCATTATCTAGATAATATGCAAAGCAAGCGCACCGAGCCAGTACTCGAAAAACTTCGAATTGAGGAAGGACGGCTGGCAAAGTGACCTGCACGAATACCATTTCCTTGATTTCTCCTACTATCCCAACTGCCTGCAGACGAATTTGAAGGCGAATGAGAGAGATAAGCCCCGCTTTCGATGTCCCTTTGTGGATATGCCATCCTAGGCTGCTGAAACGACATCGTGAAAGAAAGAAAAGAGTGTCAATGACCCGATCAAGGGCCGAATAGGACAGAAGCGATAGGTGGTGAAGAGAAAGGCAGAAATCATGATTCCGTCAATTGTTGTGGACGTCTCGGGACAGTTGCCATGTACTGAATAAGGACAACATGTGGGTGCACCAAAAATAGCATCGTACCCCGACTGTAACGTCGACCTCGGAGGGGCGATTGTTGCTCATAGTGACAATGCTGTTGGTTGGTTTCTTCAAGAGCACTCTCCAAATTTAGTGTAGTTCATGGCAGGAGAAAAAGCTCATATTGCAATCGTATCTGCCAACGAGAAATGATGTGAGAATCAATGGAATGAAGCCGATAGATATATCACAGTATACGCACCGATCACCACATGAGAAGCATCTGCAGCACCGCTATGTGCCTGTACGAATCATGATGAGGGCGGACAGGGGCGGACAGCACCAGGACAGCACGAAAGATTGCAACGAGTCGCGACGACGGTGAATTAGAAAAGTTCTCACGGCAGCGCTTCCTCTCCCATCATGCATCATTGTAGGAGTTCTGTGACCGTTACTTTTCCGTGACTTGTGATCTTTCCCTTTCCGTTACCTCTCTCGAGGTTTCTCCGTCCTTTCCTTTGTCTTCGTAGTTTTATTCCTAGTTACTATATTTAGGTACAGGACTCTCTGGTAGTATATAAACCCTGTAGATACCTCTGTAGTAGATAGGAACTTTTATTCAGACTTTGACCCACTCATAGTTCTGCGTGAAAGTCTTACCTCTCGTGTTCGCGCTTTGTGTCACCTCCGTCACAGAAGCGTTACATATTTTTGAGTGTCTAACTCTCTTCTAAATCTCTCCTCGACGTCGACAAGGACCGACCAGGTCTGATCAACCTTGGGAACACCGCCGACCTCGAACCTTTGCTTTTCAACAAACATCTATTCACTATGGCTACTGACCGTTACAATTTGCGAAACCGGGCTTCTACTACCAACGTCAACGGCATCAACAACAACGGTGAGCAAACCTCTATTTCCAACGCTCCCCCCACTGCTCCCGCCGCTACTGACCAGCCGTCCCCGACCGTAAATGGTCGTGAGTCCCCGGATGGTGCTAACAACACCATCCGTGCGCCCCCGGTCTACGGCGACCGTGTGTCTCAGCTGCCCCAGCAGCGATCCATGCGCCCGAATCCCGCGGCCATGAGAAGCAGCCTTGGTATTAGAACCAATGGTGTTGATGTACCTATTATGGATAGGCTTAGTTCTCCAGAATCAGATGATGTACCACAGCGTCAACTTACCTGGGCTGAAGAGCTTCAAGCTCTTCATGACACGACCCAACCTACTCAGCAAACGCAGCCTCCGAGCTATGAGGCAAGCGCTGCCTTGACTCCGCCAACACCTGCGCAAAGGCCCCGAGCCCGAACTGCTTATGTTGAATCGGTTTCCGACAGTGAAGATGGTGGACCTTGGACTACTGTACAACGTCGCCGCCGTAGCAGCTATAGCCGATCTGTATCCCCGAGACTCAATACAAATGTTAATGGAATTGAACGAGAACTTACCAGTGATCAAGAACGAACCATTGATCGTGCAGTCCGCGAAATGACTGATGAACAACTTGCGGCCTTGAATCGTCGTGATAGTATCCGAGTTAGGCCTGGTGACGACCAGACCAGTGACGACGAAGAACCTGAACAACCTGCCAATAAAGGCAAGGGCCCAGATCCCCGCAACTGGGGAGTGAAATTGACCGCCGCTGAAAAGAATCTAGATACTCAGCGTGCATTATTGAACAGCATGAAGGAAAGTTTACCTAGCCGTAATCGGTTTGCCGTTTTGGAAAATGAATCTGACGGCGAGTCCGAAATCGATAAAGATAGTGACGAAAGCGTCGCACCCAATGTGCAGAACATTGCCGAAGGTCAAGCCGGACCCTCTAGGGTAAAGAAATCCAAGAAACCAAAGCAATCTGCTAAGAAGGATAAGAAGAATCCTGTTGAGGCGCAAAGGGCAGCCTCTGAACCCATGAATGATCTAATGCATGAGCAAATCAATAACCTATTGGGCAACAAGAATAAGAAACATACCTCAAAGAAGGCAGGCAAGAAGACTGCCGTATCTGGCTTTAGAAAGCCGGCTGATTACATTGCACCTGGAAGTCACCTTGCGCGTACTCTGGAAGGCCTTGGTAAAGGTGGAGGACCACCTTCTGACTCAAGCTCTTCAAGCTCTTCAAGTTCCTCAGACAGTGAGGACAGTTCTTCATCTTCAAGCTCCTCGGATGATGGAAATAATGGTGGACATGGTGGTGGAGATGATTCTCCGAGCTCTAGTAGCTCTGAATCCGATAACCACCGCCGTGGCAGAAGCATTCGCCGAAGACGTCCTCGAAATCGTTCTCGACGTCGTCATAGTTCTAGCCGAAGAACTCGTCGGCGTAAACTGAACTTGAAACCTGATCCGCCAACCACATATGATGGTACAGCAGATGTTCCTACATTGATGAAATGGATTACTGAGACATCAGAATACATGAAGGACGGGAACGTACCTGAAAGCCGTTGGGTATTCAAGTCCTCGAAATATCTGTCAGGCACTGCCTATCAGTGCTACCTCACTACCGTTGCTAATGACCCATTCAGCTGGGCATTCCAAGACTTTTGTACGGAGCTGTACAATTTTTGTTTCCCGCTCACATATCGTCTTGACCAGCGTAATCGTCTCCGCGATTGCCGTCAAGGTGGTCGGCCAGTGCGAGTATACCTTGCTGAAATCAAACAGCTATTCAATACAGTTGGCATGATGGATGAGCGAGAAAGGATTCACAAAGTATGGACTGGATTTGATGACCGAATCCAGAAAGGTCTCTGGAACAAGGAGCTCCATCCCGAAATTTCAAGCTTTGCAGAAATTGAACAGCAGGCTGAAATCATTGAAATTATCAACAATGTGAAGAAAGGATCAAAAAAAGATAACTCACAGTATACGAGCCATGCAATGCATGTTTCGCGTGATAATCATAGTCGACGTCGTCATGATTCTCGGCCTCGACAACCTGAGAATCGTCCGTCACATCTGAATCACCGTAATGGTCGTTTCAGTGGACGTGGGCGTGGATCTTTCCGAAAACATGGGCCAAGTCGTCGGCATGATTCTCAACCTAGAAATCACAATCAGCACACCAATTCTCAAGGTAGCTCAAGCAATAAACCACTTACTGAGGAAGAACAAGCTCAGCTTCGCGCTGAGAATCGTTGCTTCTACTGTAAAGAAGTAGGTCATATGGCCCGTCAATGCCCTAAACGAAACAACGTGAAGTCAGACAAAAAAGGAAAACCCCCTGGATTGACTACTCACAACATGGAATGGGAACTTGCGGATATTGAGACACTACGAGAAATGGCAGAGGAGACGACAGACATTCATAGTCTGTCTCTCAACGTCATGACTCTATCTCCGTGTCTATCCGAACTTGATGATCTTGAATTCGCCGAATATTCGTCGGATTGCGAGAGCGTTGACTGGTCAGATTATGCAGACTCTGGGGTCTCCGGTTTGGAGGAAGATTCATATCCTAGATCATTGTTGCTCTCAGGACATGACTCTCAACAATCGGGACTTTCAGACTCACATTTCGGACAAGAACCAATGACTGACTCGGATGATGACTCAATGCCGCCGTTAATTCCTATTGTAAATGAATCTGAAGATGAACAATCAGAAGATTGTTCTTGTAGTTGCAGTTTTTGCATACCTGATGAAGACATTGCCTGGGATGATGATGTTGTGATCCCGTGCGACTCCGACAAACTATTCGAACTCTGCCCTCTTGATGCTGGATGGCTTGAAACAGAGCTGAAAGGCTTGAAGACAGCAGAACTTGCACCAGTATTGTTTCTACCTGAAGAAAAGATAAGAAAGTCAGCTAAACGTGGAGTGTGGAAGTTCAACTTCTTGAATACTCACTCGTACGGTTGGTCCTCAGACAAGCCGCCTCGTGTTATTGGTGATCTTCTCGCTAACACAGCCGAGTACTTGCTAGATGTTGGTGCGCCATACCCTGGTGAAGATCCGACTAGCCGCATACTTGGCCGCTTTTGCGTGTATCGGATTTCCGAGACTGAATACGCCATCTGTGATTCATATTATTACATTGAAGGTGACTATGAAGATTTAATCTTACCTACACATGTCCTTGAAGAACCCCACTTCAAGATCTCAGAATGGTACGCCACTGTGCGAGGAGTGTTCAATGGATTTCCACCACACACTTGGCTCCGAAACTCACCTTGGATTGGATCTAGTCCAATGGGATTTGTTTTCGAGGAAGGAATTGCCGAATTACTCCAACGGAACGAACCGTACCCTGGAGATCATCTTGCCGGAACCCTGAGACTTGCTGGAAGGTTTCGCGTTGATCGACATCCTTCAACTGATGAAATCTTTGTTATTGATGACCTATTACGAGGAATTACGGTGAACTTACCCTTGAGTTTGGTCACCTGGCCTCATTTCGATCTTGCCCGCTGGTACTCTAAACGAGTTGTTCTGGCAAATCGGTCAGTATACCAATTCAATCATGCTGAAGATAATGAAGGTACCTTTTTCGGGAATCTCTTTGATCTTCCAGAAGACGAGTACCCTCGGCGTGATCCGGAGGGCGACATCATCCATCAGCTTCAAGCATTTGGTGTCCAAGTACCTAGAAATCAATACGCGGCACTTCAGCGAAATGCCTCACGAGTCAAAGATATAGGAAGAAAGGTACCTAAACCTTTGGTGATTGTTGTACGCATCAACGGACACCCTGCGAGAGCTTTGATTGACACTGGATCTCTTGGAGATTTTGTGTCATCAACTCTTGCTGATCAACTGAAGTTGAACCGAATTGAACTTGCGAATCCGCTCCCGTTGCAGCTTGCGGTCCAAGGTTCACGTTCGAAAATCAATTTCGGTGTCAGACCTAACTTTGAATATCAGAAAATCAATGAACGAAGGTATTTTGATATTGCAAATCTTACCAACTATGATGTGATTCTCGGTACGCCATTCTTATTTCAGCACCGAATCACAACTTCTTTCAATGATGCTAAAGTCGTCGTAGGTAGTAATGAATCTTTACCTATGGAAGGTGCGTCAGTTTCTCAACTTGCATCTCGAGCCATGAGTGTTTACGAAGATCACTTACAGGTCGCTCGTAATGAATTGTTGGCTTACGCGAAGCCGTTATGTCGAACTATGGCAGAAACAGAGTTACCACCTTTACGTGCAATCAATCATCGTATTCCTTTGATAGATGAGAATAAAATCATACCTTGGAGACCATCCCGTTGTCCTGAAAAGTTTCGTGCTGCATGGGCCGAAAAGCGTGATATGTACTTGAAGAGTGGCCGCTGGAAGTTAACCAGTGCCGGCAATACTGTTCCCTTACTATTGATACCCAAAGTTAGTGACAAGAATCAACTTCGAGTAGTTGCCGACTTACGTGCACGCAATGCCAACACTCGAAAGTTGACGTCTCCGCTACCCGACATCGATGGAATCTTGCGCCGAGTTGCTCGTTGTCCATATCGATCGACTCTTGATGGAAAAGATGCCTATGAACAGATCCGTATTGAGCCCGCGGATGTTCACAGGTCCACCGTGACCACACCTGATGGTAATATGGTTAGTCTTGTAGTACAGCAAGGGGATTGCAATGCCCCAGCCACTTACCAAGCTCTGATGAATCATATCTTCTCCGCACACATTGGCCGTTTCATGGATGTCTACCTTGATGACATCATAATTTACTCCATGACACTAAAGGAACATATACAACATGTTAAAATCATCATTGATATCTTACGGAAAGAGAAACTATACCTTTCTGAGTCAAAACTCAACTTTCTTGCTAAGGAGTTGAGAGTTCTTGGACGCGTAGTTGATGACCAAGGTATACGCATGGACCCTAACAAGGTAGATGCCGTCACTAAATGGAAAACACCAACTAATCGGGACTTACTTAGAGGGTTCCTTGGTGCTGTCGGCTACCTCGCCGATGACATCGCCAAAGTGCGAATACCCATGGGCCAGCTTCACGCTATCACAGGTGATACTGTGCCATTTCGTTGGGGCTATACAGAAGAAAGAGCTTTTCAAGAAATCAAAAATCTTGTTGGTAAATCAAAGTTTCATCACCGTGTACCTTTGGACTACTCTGACGGCGCTGATCCTGTGTGGATGGTGACCGACGGCTGTGGAACAGGTGTCGCAGGTGTTATTGTCCAAGGGAAGACTTGGAAAGAAGGTAAAGTTGCGGCCTTCTATTCCGCCAAGTTGAATTCCGCGCAGCAGAACTACCCGGTGCATGAAATCGAGATGCTTGCAGGTGTCGAAACAATGCTTCGGCATCGAGATATCCTTCAAGGATTAAAGTTTAGATGGGTTACCGACCATAAAGGATTGATTTACTTACTTGGGCAGAAGGGGCTGTCGGGACGTCAAGCTCGCGATTGGTTTGAAAAGATATCTCGAGTTTGATTTCAGTGTTGCAATTGTTGCCGGGCTGAGAATGTATTAGCGGACGCGTTGTCGAGAATATACTCGAACGACGCCCTGGTACAGTGCGTTCTCGCAGCGAATACTCGTCATCATGACGTGCTATGACAAATGTATACCATCGAAAAAGTTGCAGCTTCAGGAATTACGGTCCCACTTCTTGTTGATCTTGAGGCTTCAGCAGCTTTGTTTTTCCGGCTCCTATGGAGTTTGCGTCCCCGCTCCAGAACAGTTCCGGCACCTGTAAAATCCTAAGAGAATCAAAAAGGTGAACGAAAGCGTGATTTTGCGAAAAGGATTAAGAAAATCATTTCTCAAAAGGCCGCTAGGGATTCTGGAATGGTGGCGAGGTAGTACCCAAAAATGGGCTATTCCTCAATTCAGATCTCCAAAACTCTGAAAGAATGTGTCAGTTAAGCTATGCACAGTTGCTCCAAAGCTTCGGAAAACTCACCTAAGACTCAGAAATCCCAACCAACTTCTAGGCCCATATTCCTGAGCTGTCAGAGAACACACTAGATAGAACAAGGAGTTTGAAAGGAATGAAATTGAACAGTTCTCCGCCGAGCAGCGAGGAATGGCCAAAGCGTTCCTCGCGCGCCGACGCCCGACGCAGCGCATCGTCCAAGCCAC